>PVIY010000077.1:0-290755 GCA_004026745.1 Myrmecophaga tridactyla
AGTTTTCAAAGCACTCTTCAACAAGTAGTTACAGGACAGATCCCAGAATTTGTCATGGGCTACCATACAATCCTCTCAGATTTTTCCTTCTAGCTGCTCCATAATATATGAGGCTGGAAGGAATAAATATTTTTTTATCATCAACAGTTGACTTTTTTTTTCTCTTTTGTGAAAAATAACATATATACAAAAAAGCAATAAATTTCAATGAACAGCACAATTAGTTGTAGAACAGATTTCAGAGTTTGGATGGGCTACAATTCCACAATTTTAGGTTTTTACTTCTAGCTGGTCTAAGAGACTGGAGACTAAAAGAAATGCCAATTTATTGATTCAGCAATCATATTCATTTGTTAAACTCTGCCTTCACCTTTGATCTTTCCATCCCACTCTTTAGGGGTATTTGGGCTATGCCCATTCTAACTTTTTCATGTTGGAAGGGGCTGTAAATAATATGAGGTAGGGAGATGGAACTAGCTGATGTTCTGGAGAGGCTGGGCTCTCTAGGTTTCAGGACTTATCTGTTCCAGATCTGAAGGTCGTAAGTTTCTAGAAAGTTATCCTAGTGCATGGGACCTTTGCAGAATCTTATATATTGCCCTAGGTGTTCTTTAGGATTGGCTAGAATGGTTTTGGTTGGGGTCAAGTTATGATACGTAGCAATAGCAATGTTTTAACTGAAGCTTGCATAAGAGTGACCCCCAGAGTAGCCTCTCAACTCTATTTGAACTCTCCCAGCCACTGATATTTAATGTTTACACTTCTTATCCCCCTTTCACTTAGGATGAAATTGTTGATACCACGGTGCCAGGACCGTACTTATCCCTGGGAGTCATCTCCCCCGCTGCCAGGGAGATTATTACCCCGGATGTCATGTTCCATGTAGGGCGTGGGGACAATGATTTCGCTTGCAGAGTTGGGCTTAGAGAGAGTGAGGCCACATCTGAGCAATCAAAGAGGTCCTCCAGAAGTAAAATCTCTTAGGCATATCTATAGACAGGCTAAGCTTCTCTGCCACCTACATAAGCTTCACAAGAATAAGCCTCAAGATCAAGGACTTGCCCTATTGATTTAGGTGTCCCTAATGTTTGACTCAGTATCAATGGATTCTCTGATGGTAAAGTTTAACAGTTTCATATTTTTTCTCCCAACCCTCAAGGGACTTTGCCAATACCTTTTGATTATCTGCTTAATATATTCTAGGATGTATCTAGGCATTACATTAAACTATGCAAGATTAAAGGCCCTCATTCTTGTTCTGGGCTCCCTGTGTTTCAATTGTTCATGTACTATCCAGACAGGTTGAGTTAGATTATGTTCTACAGAAAATTTAAATTCTTGACAGAATAAATCTTTCTTCCTTTAGTCTCAAAGAATAGGTGCAGTTCTAAAATATGGTCAATGTCTTTCTTACCCCTGTGTTCTGAATTATTTTAATCCCGACCTGATCAGCTTCATTCTTATCTCTAAATACCAGGTTATAGATATATAAAACAGCCTATCAAAATCCAGAAATAATATTTACTACTCTGGATCAAATGTTTCTGCTATAAGAATTTACAGTCTAGGGCCCTGTTTTCTTATAAGCATTTTCTAAAGGAGACCAGGCAATTGTTGTTCTTTTGTTTCTGGCTTATTTTGCCTCACCAAGTGTCGCACAGGTTCATTCATAGTGTTGAATGCCTCACAACTTCACTCCTTTTTCTAGCAGCACAATATTTGATCATATGTATACCCTATCATTCGTCAATCCCTAGGGGTTAATCTATAGAACATCATATCCCAAGAAGGAGCCTCCTAGAAATGTGCTTGGCACAATCTCTTGAATTCATACTACTTTTTCAAGGTGGCAATAGCACTAACAGCCAGGTGAAAGGTGGGTACTGGTCAGCCTGGAAGTGAGGACACAGCCTCTGGGCCTATTTCAGTTCTCCAACACCCTCCACCCTCTGTGTTTCAGTCCTATTAAGCATTCTTTATGCCAGGCACTCAAAAAATAAATAAATAAATAAATGAAAGAGGCCCTCCATTCTGATGTTATCTCTTATCTTTGCTTGAGTTAGGTAGATAATTTTAACAGTAACACTCGAAACATTGCTTTGAAGTGGTTGGACTGACCAGGAAAAAGTTCACTGACTCATGATATGTCTTTAAGCAAAATGTATTTACTCTCTGAACACCAGACTTATCAGCATGGCTTTAACTTCTTTTTTTCACTTCAGAGAGAGAAGAAAACTCATCATATTCTATGATAATTTTTGTAAACATAGACTGATACTACTTTACAATTTTGATCAAAATTAGAACTTGAAAAAAACTTCCATGTGGTATTTTTCCTTCACAGAGTTATTAGAGTAGGGTTTGCTTTTGTTGAATTTTTTTTTTCTTTTCAAGTTACAGCATGAGACTTTCATGAACACTAAGTGTATGTTTTTGTGGGAACATTAATTACCTAAATATTTTGGAGAACTGGTGTCTATAGCTGAATTGCATTAGTTGTCTGCCTGGGATCTTGGTAAGTGAGTTGTTTTAGACAACTGAATTTAGTATATGGCTTAGTGTTTATCTTTTTAGGCTAAAAAATTTTAAATTTTACTGTTTAGAATAAAAAACTATTTAAAGATTTTTTTCATTTTCCTGCTTTTAAACAGAATGCATTATACATTATTTATCTTGATGTATGGTTATTACAGATAACAGCTTTTTAATGGAAATATACTAATGCTCTCAGAGCTTATTAAAGGGTGTGTGCTATTTGATATTGCCATTTTTTAAATTATTTTAATAGCTTTTTCTAGAAGTTTCCTTGCCATTACCTGCCCTTTCTTACTTTCATAAGTGTGTATATTTAAAATTTTTTGATGTTTCTATTAGCTATGTGTTTGGAAATTAGCTAACAATGCTTATTAGAATGTTGTATAAAAGAGTGGTAAATGGGCTTGGAGTGGGGACCAAAAGTGCCCTTCAAAAGTCTAACTATGTTTTGAAGAAATTTTTTATTATTATAGAACATCTTAAACATATAAAATTAGAAAGAATAGAATAATGGGTTATTCCCCATCCACTCCCTCCCATTTATATATCATTCAGCTTCACCAACTTCTAAGCAGTCTTGTTTCCTCTATATATTTCCCACTCTCCTACCCCACAGCTGGATTAAAGGCCATTCCCAGTGTGAGCTCATGTTTAACTTATTATAATTATAGGTGGTTACATATAGAAATATCTAGAGACATTTGTATATACACTGGTTAGTATACATGCATGCATTTCTTTTCCCTGTCAGCTGATATACCTAGAAATAACTGACACCCAGTAGCAATGAGCACACCTAACAACCAGATCTTGGTTTCTAATACTATTCTCCAATAAAAGGGACCAGCACTCTTTGGAGAAATGGATGACTTTAGAACTGGGGCAGGAAATATATAAGATGAGCCTATAAGATGAGCCTGTAAGCATCTTGAAGTAAGGAAGTGCTGAAACACGCACATGTGCACACACACACACAAAGACAATGGTGGAAGTATGTCAAAGGACACAAGAGCTAACTGAATGAGCTCCCAATGGCCAAAGCTGAAACAATTTGAGCAACAAAGTGAAGAATTGGATTATAACCCAAAGTATAAAATAAAAGTCAATACTGATACAAATAAATCATTGAATAAGTAAATAAAGTAGGGAGAAAAGACAAATCTGTGTAGAAGAATTCCAAATAATTTATGAAGATACTCTATTCTTAGGGAAACGGAGTACAACTCCCCACTCCTTAAGAGTGGGCTTCACATAGTGACCTCCTTACAAAGAGATCAGTGAGGAAAGGGGTATAAAAGAGTAACTTTCTACTAGAGAAACCTGACAGGTGGTCCCTCAGCCAGGTTATCCAGGTTAACATCGACAATGAAGAATCATATTGGCAGTAATGTGTATACCCTTGATATGATATCATGAAGATGGCACTCTACTTCCATTGTCTTCCTCCCCCAAACCCATTAGCCCAGTCTAATCCTTGAGAAAAACACCAGACAAATTCCTAAAGAGGCTCCTTCTGCAAAATACCCAACCAATGATCCTCAAAACTGTCAAGGTCATCAAACAAGGAAAGTCTGAGAAACTGTCACAGCCAAGAGGAGTCTAAGGAGACATGACAACTGTGATGTGTCCTTGATGGGATCGTAAACAAAAAAAGGGCATTAGGTAAAAACAAGGGAAATTCAAATAGGGTAGGCATTTTAGTTAGTAATAATGTATCAAGTGTATCATACTAATTTAACATGTTGGCAATAGGGGAAACTCTAGGTAAAAATCCTAAGTGGGAACTCAGATTCATGTTCAGCATAATCCGGTCAGTGGCCTGAGCATAGGAGAAATGATTGAGAGGATGTTAGAGAACAATCAGAGGGAAAAGTTTGTCTCTGCAGCTTTGAACTGAGTATTCTGTATTTATAATATGGAGATGCTCCTAAATTCCTGAGCTAATCGTGATAATCTGGTCCTCTGGTGGGTCACCTGGGCCCATAATGAGCTGAGGATGTAAGTGATGAGGGCTCTGTGAGGGCCCCAAGGAAATCACCAGCAAATGCCCCGGGGCTACTTTGTCCACTGATCACACCCTCCTCTTAGTTTTCTGGACCCGCATTAAAAGGAGTGTCTTTACTGACCATGGGCAATGTCAATCTCTAACCGCTGTCACCTTAGACAGATTCTGTTAAGCAAGAAATAAAATATTCTTTACAGACCTGAAAAAAATGAATAATAGGGAAAATTGGAGATTGTGTATATGGAAAATCTCTGTACCATCTTCTCAATTTACCTGTAAATATGAAACTTTAAAAAATAAAGTCTATTTTTTTAAAAAAAAAGCCAATCCCAGACTTATCATTTCTTTCATAAATGTGTCAGTATGTATCTCTGATAAGGACTCTTTGAAAAAAAAACACATAACTGCACTACCATTAACACACCAAAAAATTATTATTACTATTTAGTATTATCAAATATCCAGTCAGTGTTCTAATTTCTCTGATTGTCTCAAATGTATTCTTACAGTTGGTTTGTTTGAATCTGCATTTGGTTGACATATCTCTAAAGCAGCTTTTAATCTGTAACAGTTTCTCCTTCCTCTATTTTCATGCCATTTATTTGTTGAGGAAACGAGGTCGTTTTTTTCTGTGGAATCTCTTACATTCTGAATTTGATTGATTTTATCCCCATGATGTCACTTAATACTTTTCTCCATACCCAATATTTAGTAGTAAATAGTAATCCTATAATTTGACTGTAATCGGATTATTTTGGCTAGAATATTTTGCAGGTGGGTACTTTGTACTTTGTATCACATCAACAAGTGCATATGGGCTCTCTTCTATGATTTTCAGATTGATGGTGTCATCCTGATACATCCATTTTCAAGCCTTTTACCTAGCAGTTTTAGCAAGGAAAACCATTTATGATTGTTGCCTAGATCCATTAGCTCACCTCATCCACATTATTGGCTGGGACTTTTCCATTACAAGAACTTTTCCTCATCAACTATTCTGCTATCCTGAAAAAAGAGTTCATGTAAAAAAGACAGGATAAATGCTTGTTTGAGTCCCTTTAATTACCAGTCTTCAGAATAACAGTTTGTTGCTTTAGAAACTGCCAAAATGTGGCCAGTTTTTGTTGTTGTTTTCTATGCTGTTATTGCAACTATGTAAAAATTATGTTAATGTTTATCAATTGAGACTGACAGGGAAGACGGAAAGCAATAATTTATGAGGCTTATAAGATGCTGGTGGACTTTTCATCTGTTACACAATGTATTTACAATATTGTTAATAAAGACATCCCAGAAGAGGGAAGTATCAAGAAGAGGATTACAATTTCCAGCAAGGGTGAGCAATCCTGGGCACTGCCACTGGCAGACAGAAGACACAAGCAACAAAAAAAAGGGAGCTGAAGAAAGAGAGAACCAGGTGATGGACTTAGCACAGGAATAAGAAAGAGGGGGAAGGGAACAAGAGAGAGAAACAGAGACAGAGAGATATTGGAGAATGCCACAAATAGTATTCTGGGTTCAAATAACATTCACTGTTGACCTGGACCATCTCTGTTCTGCCATCCCTTTCTTTGATTCCTTGATCTGTGCTGAGTGCTAACTCCAAAGTTTCTGAATTAGAGTGAGTGATCTTTTTGAACTTTTTTCTCTTATTTCTGTGTTACATGAGATAATTCTCTGGACATATAATTTCAAAGCACGTGTTGGTCTGCTGTCATCTCCTGCACCCATTGTGCTAGTTTGAAAGGATTTATGTACCCTAGAAAAGCCTTGCTTTAATCCTAATCAGTTTTGTCAGAGCAATGGTTTCTTCTAATCCTTATTCAGTACAATAGGTTGGAAACTTGATTAGGGTATCTCTACGGAGATGTGGCTCAATCAATTGTGGATATTAAACTTGATGAGATAGAAACATGTCTCCACTCATTCTACATGGGTCTTAATTAGTTTACTAGAATCCTATAAAAGAAGAAGCATTAAAAAAAAAAAGAAGTATTTTGGAGAAAGCTTCAGAACGCCACAGAACCACAAAGCAGAGTCCACCAGCCAGCGACTTTTGGAGATAAAGAAAGAAAACGCCTCCCGGGGAGCTCCATGAAGCAAGAGGCTTGGAGAGGAAGCCAGTAGACATGGCCCTGTTTGCCATGTGCCTATCTAGTGGAGAGAGAAACCCTGAACTTCATCAGCCTTCTTGAACCAAGGTATCTTTCCCTGAATGCCTTAGATCAGACATTTCTATAGACTTGCTTTTGGACATTTCCATGGCCTTAGAATGGTAAGCTACCAGCTTGTTAAATTCCCCTTTTTAAAAGCCATTGCATTTCTGACATATTGCATTCTGGCAGCTAGCAAACTAGAACACCTGTGAAATAGCCTTGTCCTATATAAACTGAGATAAACCTTTATTTATTTATTCACTGAGGAGTCAAATTCTTGAGGCGTTTACATGTGATTATATCTTTATAAGAAGAACACTGCTTGCCTCACATGGATGGAGAATATGACTACATTTGCCAACCATGCCATGACTCAGAAGTCAACTTAGAATAAGGTTGAATAAAACAAAAGAAACTCTGTCTTGCTGTTCCTTAAGTAAAATATTTGTGGTCAATTTTTTTTAAAGCTATATGTTCAGATATGGTCAGCTATAACTTACATTTTTACCATTGTGGTGGGGTTTTAATTTTTTTAGTGTAACACTAGATTTTACCATGTGTGGTTTTTTTGGGGGGGAGTGCATGGTCCGGAAATCGAACCCAGATCTCCTGCATGAAAGGCAGGCAATAGTGTGTTTTTAATATAAACCATATTGCTATTAAAATCTCCATATGTTTCCAAGAACAGTTATGGTGTATAATAACTTACAAGTTTTTATAATTGTACTATATATATTTCCCTTTTTATGTGCTTTTATATTTAAGAAGATGACACCTCTGAGACCTTTTCTTTTAAAAATTTAACTGGTTTTTTTTTGTCATAACGATTTTACTTTTTATTTAGTATTTTGAATGCAGCTGAAAACTCTTAAAAATTTATAAGCAAAAGACAGTAAATTCAGGGTCTCTTTTAGACCTGGGCAAGAGAGGCCCCCCCTTCTTTTTTTCATGGGCAGGTACCGGGAATTGAACCCAGGTCTCCAGCATGGCAGGCAAGAACTCTCCACTGAGCCACCATCACGTTGCCATTTTTTGGGGGAGGGGGCCCCTTTTTAAAAGGTCTGTATGGGCCTCTTCTCTGTGCATCCTTCTGAGGGTGCCTCTGCTGCTGGGGTGTGCACTCATAGCCCCAGGGGTGATCAAGTGTATTTAGAGCTCAGGTGTGTGAGCCGAGAAGTCCACTTGTACATGCAGGAGGTCCCCTGTAGTACAGAATGGAGATGAGGAGAAAGAAAAGGGGGAAAACCTGGGCCTCAGGTCATTTTGAGGCATATTATTAAAGGCAGGAAGTTGGAACGTATTTTATTTAATAATATGTTAGTTTGATTTATAACTTTAAAATATTTAAACATATGGCACATAGGCCTCCATTTGTATTCTTGTCTCTCTCCTGCCATCAATGCTGGGACAGATTTGGGTGGATTTTTAAAACAAAACAAAAAAGATTGAGCACCTCTATTCTTATTTTCTTAATCTATTGATAAATATAGCAGATATCTTTGAATTTAACCATAATTATGAGTAAAAGACTCTACCTAAAAGTATATGCCATATGCTTTTTGGTTTTTCGAATAAGTAAATCAATCACCCAAAATAATTTGAATGCCAGCTCTGCAAAGAGAATGGTGTGGGGGAAGAGGGGAGAAAAGGGAAAAGGAATTAATCGGCCATCTGATACTTTGTTCTTTATGTTTAAGGCACAGTGCTAGGTCCTGAGGAAATATTTTTTAAGTTTAGGAGAAGCTCTGTGCTCTAAAGGGGTGGATGAACCATATGGAAATGTAAAAGAAATGTACATGGGAAAATTAAAATGGAACAAAATGGCAGATATCAGATTAGTGTTACCAGGAATATATGCTTCAAGAGAAGGGTTTCAGTAAGCCTGGGCTGTCGGAGCAGCGTCCAGGGCTTTTGTTCTATGAGTCGGAGCTGAATGAGCACAGGCAGGCGAGGTGAAATCTGGGAGGGACAAAAAGCTGCTTCGGCAAATGTCAAGGGGCAGGGTGGACTTAAAAAGATAACATGGTGCCATTCTGTTTAGGATTTTGCAAGTTTGGACTTGATCCTGACGATAGAGGGAGGTCTCTGAAGGTTTCTGAGGTACAGTTGAGAAAATGAGATCTGTGATTTGGAAAGAACAGACAAGTGATGTTCAGATGGAGAGGCAGGCAGCCGCGGCGGTCCAACTCACAGGCGAGAGAAAAGGCCAAGAAAGGAGACATGTTTTCTCTTTCACGGAACTTAAAACCTTTTCTAATCGTTTTCAAAGATATCAACAAAGACTTCCACTGGGAACAAATGCTTAGTGATGAAATATAAAAAATAACTAAAAATGAGTACCTATGTCAGAGGTTAAAATAATATGCATTTTTCCACACTCATAATTCATGTTCTTCTAGAGTTTTATGATATTTGTTTGCCTACTTCTGTAAATGAGGAAGAGGTGAGCACCACCAAATTCATATCTGAAGCAGATCAAGGATATTTCCAAATTCCAACCGGTGGGCTATGATTACATTGATTTTCTCTGTACAGAGAATAGGGAAGTGTCTTTAACCCCAGGCGATGACAGCATGCCACTTTAGATGTATGTCACATGGGATGGGACAAGCTGTGGGGTAAAGTGGAGAAAAAAGTGGGCATTAGACCCTGGGAATTTTGTGAGCTGTTCCAGTGTTGATTCTTTCACCAAATAGCTTTGTGATCTTGGGTAACTCATTTATCCATTTGGACAGATTCACTTAAGGAGATTAAATTCTATAAACTCCAAGACCCTTTTCGTCTCTAAGTTTCTATAATTATATACATTATAAAATATATAATAAACATATAAAATACAAAAATGTTCTATATTTCTAGTAACAAACAAGCATTTAATAAAATGGATTTCTAACTGTGCTTTGAGTCAGACTCTGTTGAGATGCCCGGTGGTTGTGACACTGACAAATGACGCAGCTGTGAACTTGTCGATTAGTTTGTGGGAAATGAGGTGGAGGATTTTTTTTTAATGCTGATTGTGGGTCAAGATTATTAGGTTATTCAGTGTGTGAAATAATATTTCCCTCTCTCTGTGAATTACCATAAAAATAGGTTACCTTGTTAAAAAACATATGTTAGCTCATAGATGTAACTTAATGGAAGGAATTCCTTTGGGGAATTTTTTAGGGTCTGCCCACATGAGGTGAGGCATGTGCCTACGTGGAAGTACAAGCACCTTTTGAAAAGGCTCAGAGACGTGTGGTGAATTGTTTGAAAGCCTGGATATGGGAGTCATCTCTGTTTGGATTGAAATTTAAGCTCTGCCGCTTGATAGCGGTATGATCTTGGGCTAGTTAGTTAAAAAAAAATTCCGCAACTCACTTTATTCATTTCCTCATTGTGTCATTATGAGGATTAATTGAAATTTTTATATGAAACAGAACATCACCGACCACAGATATTTGGTAAAGTATTATTTTTTGGACAAGGCAAGGAAAAAAAGATATTTATTTAGGAAGGTATTCTGGCATGTAAAGCTGTAGGAATAATATAATAATAGGATGATGTTTTCGGAATTGTTTCAAATATAATTCTAAAAATCACAAAAATAATAATATATTCGTTACCGTTTCATCCTACTTGCATTTTATAAAAGGTGACTGCATTTTGTCTGTGTGGGGAACCTGCTGACATTCAAGGAGGAATTTTTCTACAGTAAACTGAAGTACAGGAGGAGGAAGTTTAGAAGCAGAAGTTGCATGGAGAAAGTTGATCTAATGTTTGTTGGGTGCTTTGATTCCAATAGATGGTGAATGTTCATTTTAAAGGTTACTGGGGAAAGTTCTGTTGTAGTTCAAGGAACCAAAATTTCAAGTTCCGCTGAAGCGGTGAGTCAGGATTTCTAAGATGAGTCCTACTCATACCAATTCTTTTTAGCTAACAGATTGAGGTTACTCTCCAGCAAATAGTTAACAGATTACCTCAGATTGTATCATATTAAAATTCCTTTATTTGAACCTCAGAAAATTCACAAAGCTTCTCCCTCTCAGTCGTTCGTAGTGATTTAAGCTGTGACCAAATAACCACGAAAGAAAAAGAAAACAGAGGCAGGAATATGGACAATGGGTCTTTTTGTGGCTCCATCCTCCCTTCACCCTTTTGCCCTATTGGTGAATGATTTTCTGCCAAGGTTTTCTGTTTCTTGGAGGAAGGAATCTTTTTTTATGGGTCTTGTCAGAAGAGGGCATGAAGGTTTTTCTTCCTGTCTGAAGGATCTCAAACTATGAAAAGGCCTTTTCATTCTCCCCTTGCTTGATCCAGAGAAGGGAACTGGGGCATTTGGAAGTGGGTGCCAAGGTGCCAGCTCCTCCCCTGAGGGCAAGGGAGGGCTCTGCAGAAGTTCCTGTCCCTGCACGGAGGAGGAGGGCACTCCTGTGCTTCCCCATGGCCATGAGCCCAACAGCAGAACCAGTACCAGGATGGGACTGTGGCCATCCACTGGGTGAGCCCAACTGGAGGGACATCGATGGTTCTAGAAGACTTCAGGATATCCTGTAATATATTAGATCTGCACACCCTGTAAAAGCACATCCATGGTGAGGGTGCAAAAAAAAAAGGGGGGAAAGAAAATAATGAGTGAGTTTTTCTTTTGTGTTAAGAAGATTAGCTCTGTCTTATCTTTCCTTCTAAACCTTAATTCCAACCACATTTGTAATCACATAAAGCCAGTTAAATTGTGGTTTGAGCTGAGAATGATGATGGCAACAATCTAGAAACTGATGCACATGCTGAGTTATAGAATCTTGTGCTGAAAGTAATTGCCATGTGGGACAAAGCTGAAGGTTTGGGTTATGTCTCTCACGCAACTGCTAAGGGTGGTTTTGATGTTCCACAGAGTGTGAATGAATGGGGAGTGTGTTGGTGTGGGGTGGCCAAGCGCACAATTTTTACAGGACACATGTAAGTGCCATACACTTTCTACTTTGAATACTTAGCTTTACTTTAAAAAATAGTATTTTTTTATTAGAGCAATTGTAGGTTTACAGAAACATCATGCAGGAAGTAGAGTTCCCATAAATCACCTTCCCCCATACACACAGTTTTCCCTATTATTAATATTTTGTATTAGTGTAGCACCTTTGTCAGAATTCGTGAAACAAGATTTTTATGCTATTAACTGTAGCCCACTGTTTTCATTGTGTAGTTCTATGGGTTTGTGTGTATGTGTATGTGATAGCTATTATACAACCTAAAATTTCCCTGTTTTTCCTTTTACTAATACACAATTCAGTGGTGTTAATTTTATACTCAAAAGTTGGGCCTCCATCACCATCACCCATTGCCAAAACTTCTCCATCCCCCCCAAACAGAAACTCTGTGCCAATAAACACAACTCCCCAATCTCTACCCTGTCCCAGCTCCTGGTACCCTATATTCTCACTTCTGATTCAATGAATTTTCATAATCTAGTTATTTCGTAGTGGTGAGACCATACAGTATTTGTCCTTTGGTGTCTTGCTTATTTCACTCAACATGATGTCGTCAAGGTTATCTATGTTGTGACATGTATTGGGACTTCATTCCTTTTTACAGCCAAAGAATATTCAGCTGTATGTATATACTGCTTCTTTATCCACTGACCTGTGGGACACTTGAGTTGCTTCCACCTTTTGGCAATTGTTGCTATGAATATCAGTGAACAAATGTCTGTTTGAATCCCTGTCAATTCTTTGGGGTATATATATATATATCCATTTTTAAAATTGAGTTGTTTGTCTTTATATACTCTGGCTATTAAACCTTATCAGATATATAATATCCAAATATTTTCTCACATTCTTTAAGCTGTCTTTTTACTTTCTTGATAATGTCCTTCGGTGTACAAATATATATATGTAGGAGTGGGATTGCTAGGTTATATGGTAATTCTGTGTTTAATATTGGGGGAACCACCAAACTGTCTTCCGCAGTGGCTGTACAATTTTACATTCCCACCAACAATGCATGACTTGTTCCTATTTCTCCACACCCTCTTCAGGACGTGTTATTTTCCATGTTTTTAGTAATAGCCATTCTAGTAGATGTGAGAAGGAATCTCGTGTGGTTCTGATTTGCATTTCCCTGACAGCTAATATCTTTGAGCACCTTTTCCTTTGCTTTTTGGTCATTCATATATCTTCTTTGGAGAAATGTTTATTAAGTCTTTTTCACCATTTTTAAATTGGGTTATGTGTATTTTTGTTAGCTTGACTTTTTAACCCTTTGTAAATGAATAGCCATGCCTTTCCCAGCTCATTCTTAAAGTATGTGTCTCGAGATGTAGGAATGAATTTTTTTGTAAAGATATTTTATTGTGATAACATGTATATAATGTAACATTTGTCATTTTAACCACTTTTAAATGTAACAATTCAGTGGCATTAATTACATATATCATTCTATGCTACCATTAATACCATCCATTACCAAAAGCTTTCATTGCCCAAAACAGAATTTTGTACCCATTAAGTGATAACTCCCCATTCTCCCTGGTGAATTCCCCCCACCCTGGGAACTTCTAAACCTCTTTCTGTCTCTATGAATTTGCTTATTCTAGATAGTTCATGTAAGTGGAATCGTACAATATTTGTATTTTTCTGTTTGGCTTGTTTTACTTAACATGATGTCTTCAAGGTCCATCCATGTTATAGCATGTATCAGAACTTTATTCTTTTTTATAACTGAGTGATATCCCATTGTGTTATATAACACATTTTGTTTACTTAGTCATTTGTCAGTAGGCACTTGGGTGCTTCCACCTTTTAGCTATTGTGAATAGTGCTGCTATAAACATTGGGGTACAAATGATGGAACTGTCAGGTCATATGGTAATTCTATGTTTAACTTTTTGAGGAACTGCCAAATTTTTCCACAGAGGCCACATCATTTTGCATTCCCATGAACAATGCACAGGGGCTCTAGTTTCTCTACAGCCTTGCCAACACTTATTATTTTTCTTTCTTTTTTTTAATGAGAGCTATCCTAGTAGGTATAAAGTGTTGTCTCATTGTGGTTTTGATTTGCATTTAATCCCTGATGATTAATAATGTTGAGCATCTTTTCACGTGCCTGTTGGTTTTGTATATACTCTTTGGAGAAGGGTCTATTCAAGCCCTTACCCATTTTTAAAATTGAGTTGTTTGTCTTTATATATTCTGGCTATTAAACCCTTATCAGATATATAATATTCCAAATATTTTCTCACATTCTTTAAGCTGTGTTTTTACTTTCTTGATAATGTCCTTTGGTGTACAAATGTTTTTTTTATTCTAATGATGTCCCATTTATCTATTTTTTCTTTTGTTGCTCATGACTTTGCTGTAAAGTTTAAGAAACCATTGCCTAAACACAGGCCTTACAGTGATTATATGGATCTTTATTTAAATATGCCTATGGTTAAACCACCTAAGATGTCCATTGTTGGTGGTTCTATGTGTATTGTTTTTGTTCTTAAATTAAAAAAAATTTAACAAAAAAAAAAAAAGAAAACATTGCCTATCACAGGGTCCTGAAGAGATTTCCCTATTCTTTCTTCTAGTAGTTTTATAGTTAGGTCATAATACCATTTTGAGTTAATTTTTGTATATGGTGTGAGGTATGGGTCCAATTTCATTCTTTTTCATGTGGTGATCCAGTTTTCCCAGCACCATTTGGTGAAGAGACTATTCTTTCCCAATTGAATGCCTTTAGTGAGGGTTTAATATCAGGACTCTCAATTTTATTCTACTGGTCTGTATGTCTATCCTTATACCAGTACCACATGGTTTTGATTACTATAGCTTTGTAGAAAATTTAGGAATGAATTTAAGGAGGCCTTCTGTCCCCTCTTACATGGGCTTATTCTAATAACTATGCACTTCTAATTAGACACAAACGTGTAACAAAAGAAATCTTACTTGGATAATGGTTGATATTCAATAAATGTTTGAATGAAGGAACACAATTCTGATGGGCTCTAACACATAAAAACACATACTTTAAACAAAATGCACTTCCACCAATTAAACATGTATATCCTTCATAATATTGTACACATATTTTATCATGGCATGTTAACACTCTACTTCCCATTTTCAAAAAGATAGGGGGCAGTGCGGTACGATGGTGGCTCAGTGGCAGGGTTCTCGCCTGCCATGCTAGAGACCCAGGTTCGATTTCTGGTGCTGCCCATGCCAAAAAAAAAAAGGAGGGGGCAGCACAGTAATAACTATAGCATGTACAGATTTCACCTTGTTATACCTAGATCTCATCCTCTCACCCTATATAATCTAGTCTTCTATCATTTGTGCTTTTCTCATGTCCATGTTACCCCTTCCAGATGGTTTCCTAACTCAGCCCACTTTCTATATTTTGAGGTAGGTTACTTACATGTGTGACATTATTTTGAATGGACAGAACTTAATATGTGCAAGCTGAAAACAACCTTATTCTTTTTCATCACTGTCCCTTCAAACACACTTTCATTTCCATTTCCTGGATTTATCATTCACACGTAGAAAGTAATAAGCCTTATTTCAACAAGTAAAATGGCTAGCCCCATGTAGTACTTGAAACTTCAAGTTTCATTCAAAGTTGGTGTTTCTCTTTTCCCAGCTTGGGCAGACTTTAGGTGGGCAGCCTGCTGTAGAGGAGGGGGACGTAGTTGACTTTGCTTTTTCACTCGTTAATCCCAGCTCCCACTTTTTACTACTCATGGGTTAGACTCAGAAGGAATGGGGATTGGGAAAAAAAGAGGCATTATTTTACGTTGATGGTACTCTCTGAAGTAAGTGGATATTTATATCTGATAATTTCTTTCCAGGGCTTTTGTGGTTTTCCTTAGGGTTTTCTCTGTTGGAAATGTATCTAATTGTAATTGTAAATAATATAGTAGTGAACATTTATGTACAAGTTTTTGTTGAACATATGTTTTTATTTCTCTTGGGTACCTAGGAGTGGAACTGCCAGATCATGTGGTAACTCATAATATAATTGAGGAATTGTCTGTTTTCTGAGTGACTGCACCATTTCAAAATCCCATCACCAAAGTATAAGGGTTCTAATTTCTCCACATCCTCACCAACGCTTGTTATTGTCATCATTTTTATATAGCCCTCTAGTCAATGTGAATGGATAGCTCATTGTAGTTTTGATTTGCCTTTCTGATGACTAAGTATGGTGAGAATTTTTTCATCTGCTTGTTTGCTGTTTGTATACAATCTTCCTTGGAAAAATGTCTATTGAGATCCTTTTCCCATTTTAAGAATTAGGTTGTCTTTTTGTTTGTTTGTTTTTGTTTTTTGCATGGGCAGGCACCAGGAATCAACTCCAGTCTCCGGCATGGCAGGTGAGAACTCTGCCACTGCACCACCATTGCCCGCCCAGGGTTTTCTTTTTTTTTGGGAGGGGGGGGTGCATGGTCCAGGAACCTGGGTTGTCTTTTGATTGTTAAGTTTAAGAGTTCTTTATATAGTCTAGATACAAGTCCCTTTTCAGATATATGATTTGCAAATATCTTCTCGCATTCTGTAGGATGTCTTGTCACTTTTGACAGTGTCCTTTGAAGCTTGAAAGTTTTTAGTTTTGATGAAGTCTAATTTAACTTTCTGGGGAGGTTATCTTGGGCTTTAAGTGTCAAATTTAAAAACCATTGCTTAATCCAAAGTCACAAAGATTTACAACTATATTTTCTTAAAAGAGTTTTGTTTTAACTCTTACCTTTAGTCTTTGTTCCATTCCAAGTTAATGTTTGTATATTGTGTGAGATAGGGATCATGCTTTGCTAGAAATATAGTGTTTTCCCAGTAATATGATGCCAGAGAAGACATCTTTGCAGTACTGATTGGCAGAACTTAAGGGACTCGATAGTTCTTAGAATATAAAGTTCAGAAGCCCCAAGGCCCAAGGTTCTGATTAGAAGGTCAGGCAAAGGCACAGGACACAGGAGTGCCTGGCTGACCCTGTGGCCAATTTAGGATTGTTCGCTGTAGCTTGGAGTTATCAAAAAGACTTCAATTTTACAAGCAATTTGGTTGCTACAACACAGTAACTTGTCAACTCATTCATGGAGAGAACAATTACAAAATCTTAACATACAGCAGAATTAAATCTTATCAGATAGAGGCGACATACTTGGCAGCCCTTTAAAAAGACATTGGTATGTCTGCAATACCCAGTCTTGCTCTTTATGGTGACCAAATCCTCATAGCTTGCCTAACCTCATCTGCATCTTGGAAACAGCAGTGAAGAAGCCCACTTTTTCCTTTCCCTGTGCTCTCCAGAAAATACAGCTTATATTCATCTGGAGGCAGACCAAGGTGTTTGTATGAAAAACAAAGCTGTGTTGTGTCTTTGTAGTGTCTTGGCACCAAATCTAACACGGGGCTCTTTAAGAAATAGTTGAGATCACACATCTCCCCAACCTCAGTGCAGTGTTCCCTGAAACCAAGTAAAATTTCATCTGTTGTAAATTAGAATTTAGTGTTAATTCATCCTATTTAAGTTTTTTATTACTAAAGTCCTAAGAAGACCATTTAAATGTTTTAATTCATGCGTAATTAAATGTAACCAGATGTGACATGGAACCTTTATTTTTGTCTTGAAATTTCAGCTCAAGCCCCAAAGCTGGGGACAAGAGGTGAAAGAATTTTCATATTCTAGAGGAAGAGATTTGGGACTTAAGTGAAAATAAGAAAAAGTTTCCATTCAAATGCTGTTATATCAAAATGCGAACAATGATTATTTCTTTTTCTTCTTACACACCTGTATTTCCTAATTTTTAAAATAAACATATATATGTAGTCTAACAAGAAAAATAAAAGTAATTTATAAAAGTTTAATTTACCCCAGATTCTTCACGTATGAACCCATTTGTAAATAAGACTTTTGAAGATATTATTAGTGAAGATGGGGACTCATTAGTGAATAGAATCTTTAAAGGTCCTATTTAGATGAGCCAAATTGAATCAGAGTGGGCCTTCATCCATATGACTAGAATCATAATAAGGCAAAGAACATCCAGATGCAATTAGTTGGAGAAAGCCACAAGAGGAGACCAAAGAGACAGATCTCTATGTGATGGAGACAGAAATGCAAGTCTTGGAACTCCAAGGATTGCAGCAAGCTTGCACCAGAATGCTACAGAATCTGTGGGAAAGCATGGCCTGTGAAGACCTTGATTTTGAACTCCTAACCTCCAAAAGCATGTGACATTAAATCTCTGTTCTTTAAGCCAACCCGCTGTGTAGCATTAGGCATAGACTAAGACACCTCTCCAGATTTGCTCTCCATTCTTCTCCCCTCTGCTCTGTGTCTTTCCTGGACCACATCAGTGGGCCCTTTGGCTCCTTTGCTCTCTGGCTTTCGAGTGGGTTCAGTCCAAGGGGAGTCCTGACAGGAGATCAGATAAAGGGAGGAAAGTGAGGTGGGCTATTTATTCTCCTGAACCCTTCCTGTGGGGTTACAGCAAGCTGGCTGTGTCCCTTAGCTCCTATTATTCTCCTCTCACACAACCCCCCTCTGTCTGCCTGCTCTAATAGCTGTTCCCTCCTTGCCCTTCAGGCCTGATATTAGCCCTGGGCTAGGGCATGAGCTCCCAGGGGTTCCCACACCCTGCACACACACTTGTCCCTTTATTTGACCTTTCTCACATTCCTCCAGTCTTCCCTGACTGTCTTTTGCAGGACTTGAGTGATGCACCAGCTCTCCCAGTTAGACATTTATGTGCTGAACAGGCTGGTTTTTAGTCTGTAGTTTTAGAACAATTCTTTGAAATGCATTCATTTATTCAGCAAATGTTTTGAAGTGCCTGTGATGAGCCAGCCTTTCAGGCACTGAGGATTTTAGGGTGAACACAACTGATAAAACCTCGGCTGTCAAGGAGCTGACATTCTAATGAGGGAGACACAATAAACAGAGAGGCATTATATGGTTAGCTAATGATAGGTGCTGGAGGAAAAATAACCCAGGCAAAAGGAACAGAAGATGATGACAGGAGCGTGCTACTCTAGATAAGACCATGAAGTCCGTGAAGAATGACCATGTAGATACCTGGGGAAGGGCAGTCCAGAAGAATGAACAGCATGTGCAACGGCCCTTGGCCTGACTGAGGAATGGTGGAGAGACTGCAGGGGCTGGAGGGAAGTAAAAAAGAGAGAGGGAGGATTTGAAGGCAGAAGTAGACAAGGGACAGTTGAAGGGATTTGGGGATAGATATAAGAATTTGAATTTCATTCTGAATATAATGGAAGCTATTCTAGTTTGTAGCTGCCGGAATGCAATATACCAGAAACAGAATGGCTTTTAAAAAGGGGAATTTAATACGTTGCTAGTTTACAGTTCTAAGGCCGAGAAAATGTCCCAATTAAAACAAGTCTATAGAAATGTCCAATCAAAGGCATCCAGGGAAAGATACCTTAGTTCAAGAAGGCCGATGAAGTTCAGGGTTTCTCTCTCAAGTGAGAAGGCACATGGCGAACACAGTCAGGGCTTCTCTCTTGGCTGGAAGGGCACGTGGCGAACACAGCATCATCTGCTAGCTTTCTCTCCTGGCTTCCAGTTTCACGAAGCTCCCCGGGAGGTGTTTTCCTTCTTCATTTCCAAAGGTCACTGGCTGGTGGACTCTCTGCTTCGTGGTGCTGCAGCATTCCCTGTTCTCTCCGAATCTCTCATTCTCCAAAATGTTTCCTCTTTCAAAGGACTCCAGTAAACCAATCAAGACCCACCCAAATGGGTGGAGACACATCTCCCCTAATCCTGCTTAACAACCTCTCTTGATCGGGAGACATCGCCAGGGAGATAATCTAATTACAGATTCAAACATACAATATTGAATAGGGATTATTCTGCCATTTTATGAAATGGGATTTTGATTAAAACATGGCTTTTCTAGGGTCCATACATCATTTCAAACCAGCATAGAAGTCATTAGGAGATTTTAAGCAGGGCAGTGACATGATATGACTCAATATTTTAAAAAGCCCACACTTTGGCTGCGGCATGAAGAACAGACTGAAACAGGCAAGGATGGAAGCAGGAAGAGCAGCCAGGGACTGGAGCAGTCGTCCAGGAATTGTAAAAGGAACCATGGAGCTGGGGGCTCCTGGATAGCCCCTGTTACATCAGACACATCTCCCAACTTCCAGGAGGATGAGTATCTCATCTGTACATAGATGTGACATTGCATCCATGGCATGGAAATGTACTAAAAGGAGGTCCTCAGAAGGTGTCAAAAGATAGGCAGAGTTTACATTTCAGGGAGAATAAAAAAAGAAAATTGTTAAGAGAAAGACAAAGAAGCAAGTTGTGAGAGAAAGAGACATTGGGGTCACCTACAGAAAAAGCGTGGTTTGTGGAGGAGCGGTGTACTGAAGGCTGGTTCTAGAATGGAGTGGTGAAGAATGTGATTTGAAGTCAACAACTCTCAGTTTGAATCTGGGTACTGATTATTAACTCCATACCTTTGAGAGAGTAATTTACCTTCTTTGAACTTGCTTCTGCATTTGTAAAATGGGGGAAGTCAATTGCACCTCTGCAGATTCAGTGAGCTTACAGATAAAAAGGGTTTAAAGTGCATAAGGGTCATAAGCAACCCTTATGGTAGCAGATAATAAAACTGTCATACAAATATCTCCCACCGCTGTCCCCAAGTCCTCCAATTATATAGGATCACCTGTCCTTTAACATTCAAACAAAAGGACTAAAGTCCCCATTCCACATACTAGGCAAAGTCAAAGTTCTCCTCATTTTTTTTTTCTTATTCCTGAGTCCTCACATTCTCAGATCACCTCTGGCTGTGATTCTTCTCTCTCTCTCTCTCTCTCTCTTTTTTCCTCCCTCTCTCCACCGCCCCCCCATCTGTCCTCACAAAGCTTCATTTTACCATAAGTTAGCCTGTACGGAATCTAGTCCCTCCTCTTTGATTTCCTGAACCTGAGCATCAACTACTTAACATAGCAAATACACAGAAAACTTATGCTGAGGGTTTGGCACAGTACAGCAAGCTATTTAAAATCGCACATTAGTCACAGCTGCTGATAAAATTTCCCCAACCATTCCACACACTGAGAATTTCACACTGGCCTTTTATGTTTAAGTCCCAATTTCCCACTATTTCTAAACACCCGTCTTGAATCCCCCCAAAATCCCCACTCTTTTCTTTTTTTTCCATGAAGATCTATTTCTTACTCTAAGTGGGCCTATTTCTTTATATATATATAAAGTTTAACTGCTAAGCCAAGGGCCATCATTTTTTGTGGTTTTTGTTTTTAAGGTCTTTGTCTACTAAAACACACAGGAGATTTTTGAATGATCTTTTTAAGCATGATCGCATTCTTTAGTGTGTCTCTCTTAGATGGAGGCAGGCAGCATAAATGCATTCACCATCGGTGTGAGTTTTAGCTACTATGTGCCAGCCCCCACCCTCCCCCATGTCCCATGTCTCCATCCCACTGATATAGAAACAGTTAGTGTTTGTTATAAAAAGCAAAACCTCTTTTTGGTTAGTCAATGAAGGAACTAGGATACCATAAGCAAAACTACTACCGTTTACTGCACAGCCTGAAGATTCCCAAGAATCAGGAAGCAAGGAGATACCAGTTATCAATATCTGAAAAGCAGGGAAAGGTCTGGCAAAGGACCAGAAAGCAGTCAACTTTTCAACCAAGAGAGAACCAAAGGCTTGCTACTTTCTATCCTAGCTCCAGAGTTACTGGCAAATTTTAAGTTCCTGTCCATAAAATTTGTTAATATGATTCTGTGCTGCTAGCATTTGCAGGAATTGAGTGCATGAGCCTAAAATTGCTGCTTGGTTTAGAGGAATAGATAGATCCAGATCCAGTACAACACAACCGGATCCAGATCCGGTACAACACAAAGTGAAGTGGATGCTCATTACATTCTTTTTCTTTTAATTTGCATATGGGCAGGAGGCACCAGGGATCGAACTCCAGACCTCCAGCACAGCAGGTCGGAGCTCTGCCTGCTGAGCCACGGCAGCCGCTCATTCATTACATTCTTAATCCAAGGCCTTCAAAAATGTAATAGGAGTTGTAGGCTTTTCTCAAAATAATAATGTTCACCTCTTTATTCTTCATAGAATGTCATAAAGAAAGCTGGAGATGACATAATTGGAAAAAGTATAATCCTTTTAGTTCATTAAAAGGCAGTTATTTTTACTCTTTATATTACTAAGTCATCATAGCAGGATAGAAATCTAGGAGCTCTCCAGAGAGAATTTTACAAACTCACAAAAATCCCATTTTGTTCTCAAATATTTTTTTATTTGCTTGTTATGTTTCAGTGTATCTGAATTGCCAAAATTTTATTTAAAAAAGAATTTAGTTTGTCTATTAAATAAATATCAGTAACAAAATTATGCAATAAATCACATAATTTTGATTGAAATAAAGACAATCAAGTAATAAATATTTGATTTTTGTACTTACTGAAACATTTGTCCATTCTCAGTTCCTAAATATGTGTTTTTAAAATGGTTCATCTAAGCTTTAGTATTCAAACCAACACCACACACACTCATCACATACATTCATCTACGCAAACCTAGACTGTGATTGATATGCTAAGTTCACATCTACCAATTTCAGTTAAAAAAATATGTCATCCTGGTTGTTTTGGAGTTCTAGACTTTTAAAGGTTAGAATAAACTTTTCCCATAAGGGTTTTATCTACTTAAAAGGTCTCTTCTAATTCTCTTCTCAATTGTCTGTCCTTTCACTTTATCAGAACCCAGGTAAGCCTCACCAGGCCACCTTTTTCTTCTTTACTGCACTTTTTAATTTTTAAATTAATCCTTTTTTTTTTTTTTTTCAATTCTGGACCCACAAGTCTGTTCAGGTTTCTTCATTTAAATCACAACTTTCAAAACCCTCTTTAATAAAATAGAATTGCACGAGGCTGTGCTGTGCCTTTGCTCACAGTCAATCAGAGCCAGAAAGATATCTGGCTGATTTATGATGGGAAAAATAGCACCACCCTCCCACTAACAGTAAATCTATCCCATAAGCAACTTAACAAATGCAGCATCCTTTTGTTTGGTTGCCTGTTTATTGATGTATATAGTTGTGACTGTTTGAAAGTATTGTGTACTCCAGAAAAGCCATATTTTGTTTCTGACCCGATCTTGTGAAGGCAGACATTTCTTTTAATCCTGATTCAATATTGAAGGACTGAAATCTTTTATTAGATTAGCTCCACGGAAATGTGACACACCTAATTGTGGGTGTGACCATTTGATTAGATGGAGATGTGACTCCACCCATTCCAGGTGTTTTACTGGAACCTTTAAAAGAGGAAGTTTTTTGGAGAAGGCTCAGAGCTGACAGAGAGATGCATTGCAAAAGCCTGGAGAACAGTTACTTCATTGCTGGCAGATACATGG
The DNA here is from genome assembly GCA_004026745.1 of Myrmecophaga tridactyla. Taxonomy (NCBI): domain Eukaryota; kingdom Metazoa; phylum Chordata; class Mammalia; order Pilosa; family Myrmecophagidae; genus Myrmecophaga; species Myrmecophaga tridactyla. The sequence goes on from PVIY010000077.1 coordinate 23,090, forward strand.
GCAAAGCCTGGTAGACATTGCCGTGTGCCTTCCCAAGAGATGCTAAGGAAGCCAGAATCCAGAGTTGTGTCCCAGATGAGCTAAATGAAGGCCCCCCAGATGCCAAGTGAGGAACCCCCAGAGGAAACGGGCTGAAAGCAATGGAGCCCAGGAGCAATGGACCAGCAGATGCCAGCTACGTGCCTTTCCAGCTGACAGAAGTGTCAGAACAGCATCAGCCTTTCTTGAGTAAAGGTAACCTCTTGTTGGTATGTTAGTTTGGACATTTTCTTGGTACTAGAACTGTAAACTTGCAACTGAATAAATCCCCTTTATAAAGGCAGATCTATTTCTGGTATATTGCATTCCAGCAGCTTAACAAACTAATACAATAATCTACATTTTAGTTAACACACAAATTTACTTCTCTTGATCCCTTTAATGGTTGCCTATCAATCACCAAATATAATCCCAACAAATTCCTACGGGAGCCAAAGTGTCTCAACCAAAATGTCCCACTGGCAACTCCCTGAACAGATCTTGTACTTTTTCTTCTCTTCACTTTGCTCATTATCTTCTCTTTGACTGTACTATTCATCCATCTCATTTCCAAATATCAAAACAATGCCAAACCTAGATGGTGCCATTACTCTCACAAAATCTTCCCTGATCATTCTCTTACTTCACATTTCTGAAACTCTTGTTGATATAACGAACATAGAGCAATCACATGCTGCTTTCTTTTGTCATCACTTCAGTGTCTATAGTACAGTCCCCAGTAGATGCATGGATTAATCCTTAGTAATTTCTTTTCATGCTTCACAAAAATATACTACAGTTCCTAGTGCATAAAAAGTGGTTCATTGAGTATTGAATTAGCTTTCTAGTGCTGCATGACAAATTACCACAAACTTAGCAGCTGAAACAGCATACATTTATTATCTCACATTTCCCTGGTACTGCTTAGCTGGGTCCCCTGATCGGGTCTGCACCCTCTCCCAAGCCCATATGGCTGTTGACAGAATTCGTTTCCTTGCAGCCACAGAACTCATAGCTTGCTTTTTCAAGGCCAACAGTAAAGGATCTCTGATACTTCAAATTTCTGACCTTTAGAAGCTATTTTAAAGAGATCAACTGATTAAATCAGACCTACCCAGAATAATCTCCTTTTTAAGTCACTAAAAATCAACAAACTCATTAGGAACAGCTGTAAAAATCCCTTCAGCCATGTAACATAACCTAGCCACAGGAGCAACTTTCCTCGTATGTACAGGTCCCACCCACGCTCAAGGAGAGGAGACTATACAGGGCATGCACATGGGGCCAGGGGCGGTGGAAACCTCTGGCACCATCTTAGAATTGTTGACCACAGATATTTTTTGGGCAACTGTCTTAGTAGAATTTTGTTTGATTGTGTCATAAGACCCCAAGTTGCTTCAAAATAGAAGGGAAAACTTCAAATTAATTACTATTTTAAATGTAGAAGTCCTCAAATAAGTCAATGGAAGAAGACCCTATCCCTTCCAATTTTTTGGTGTATTAAAAATAAGAACAATGATGATTTTGAATAATTTCTTTTGGTTGTAGTTTATATATTTTATCGAACTGAAGACACAAAAATGCAAAACTCATCTTTTGTAAGTGACAGAGTTGAGTTTGTTAGTCAATAGCTGGGGAAACAGGGATTAGATGTCACAAAAATGCATAGGTTGAGAGACATGTGGAAAGATATGGCAATGTACTTTACATCCACTGACTCCTATAATCCCCCTCACCCCACAAGGAAGGTTCTGTTCCTCAACTTTTTACAGATGAAGAAACAGAGGCACAGAAGAGGTCAGATAGCTTGCCCAAGGTGCAGTTAGGAGGGGTTGAAGCCAGGATCTGAACCCAGGCCATCTTGACCTGAGAGCACATGCTTCCTACAGTGGCCAAGCAGAAGCTAGCATTGGATGGAAACTGAGATCGGATTGTGAAGAATCTTCAAAGACAGGCTTTTTTAGTTTATAAAAGCTGCCAGAATGCAATACGCCAGAAATGGAATGGCTTTTAAAAGGGGAATTTATTAAGTTGCATGTTTACAGTTCTAAGGCTGTGAAAATGTCCAAACTAAGGCATCCAGGGAATGATATCTTGATTCAAGAAAGGCCATTGGTGATGCACTGATGGAGAAGTAGATTGGCGAACGATGGTGTGTACTTATGAATGAAGGTCATGTTGCTACAAAAAGGAACAATGTCATGAGGCATGCAACAATGTGAATGAACAGGTGAATGAGACAAAATAAGCCAGAAACAAAAAAAAAAACAACAATGGTATAGTCATCTTTAGAAAGTGCTTATTAAAAAACAGGGGCCTAGATTGTAAGCTTTTAGAGCAGACACATTAAATCCCAAGTGCTGATTATTATTTCTGGATTTTGAGAGGCTGTTTTATATATGTAACCTGATATTTAGAGATAAGAATGAAGCCAAACAGGTTGGGGTTAAAGTAATTCAGAACACAGGGGTAAGGAAGACAGTGTCTATATTTTCGAACCACACATACTCTTTGAGATCAGTGGAAGAAAGGTTTATTTGATCTGGAACTGAAATTTTCTGTAGTGCATAACCTAATTCGATCTATCTGTATAACTCATTTGAATAATTGAAACACAGGAAGCACAGAATAAGAAAGAGGTCCTTTAATCCTGTATAGATTATTGTAATACCTGGAAACATCCAAGAGTATATTAAGCAGATAATCAAAAATATTGGTAAAGTCCCCTGAAGAAGGGGAGAAAGAATATGGAACTATTAAACCTTACTATCAGGGAATCCCCTGATACTGTGTCAAGCTTTAGGGATACCCAAACCAGTAGGCCATGCTCTTGATCATAAGGCTTACTTTTGTGAAGCTTATTGTTCTAGTTTGCTAGCTGCCAGAATTCAATATACCAGAAATGGAATGGCTTTTAAAAAGGGGAATTTAATGAGTTGCTGGTTTACAATTCTAAGGCTGAGAAAATGTCCCAATTAAAACAAGTCTATAGAAATGTCTTGGTTCAAGAAGACTGATGAAGTTTAGAGTTTCTCTCTCAAGTGGCAAGACACATGGCAAACACAGGGCTTCTCTCTCAGCTGGAAGGGCACATGGTGAACACAGCATCATCTGCTAACTTTCTCTCTTGGCTTCCAGTTTCATGAAGCTCCCCGGGAGGCGTTTTCCTTCTTCATCTCCAAAGGTCTGGCTGATAGACTCTGCTTCGTGGTGCTGCAGCATTCTCTGCTCTCTCTGAATCTCTCATTCTCCAAAATATTTCCTCTTTTACAGGACTCCAATAAACCAATCAAGACCCACCCAAATGGGTGGAGACATGTCGTCCCCTAATCCAGTTTAACAACCATTCTTGACTAAATCATATCATCCAGGGAGATGATCTCATTACAGTTTCAAACATACAATATTGAATAGAGATTATTCTACCTTTATGAAATGGGATTTATATTAAAACATGGCTTTTCTTAGGGGGCATACTTCCTTTCAAACCAGCACACTTATGTATGTAGCAGAGATGCTTAGACTACCTATAGGCATGCCTAAGAGTTACTTCTGGAGTTACTCAGATGTGTCCTCACTCTCTCTAAGCCCAACCCTGCAAGTGAAATCATTGCCCCCCACCACCACGTGGGACATGACATCCAGGGGTGAAGGTGTCCCTGGCCACGTGAGAGATGACTCCCAGGGATGAATCCAGACCTGGCACCATGGGATCGACAATTACATCCTGACCAAAAGGGGGGAAAGAAGTGTAATCAATGAAGTGTCAGTGTCAGAGAGAGTTCAAATAGAGTTGAGAGGCTACTCTGTAGGTTACTCTTATGCAAGCTTCAGGTAGACCTTGCAACCTACCATAAACTGCCAAACCCCAGTCAGGACCATTCCAGCCATCCTAAAGAACACCTAGGGCAAAATATAAGATTCCACAAGGGTTCCAGGCACTAGAGTAACTTTCCAGAAACCTACAACCTCCGGATGGGTCCCTGGTCCAGATAAGTCCTGAAACCTAGCCCAGCCTCTCCAGAACATTAGGTAGTTCCATCTCCCTACCCCATATTAGTGACAGACCCTTCCAATATCAAAAATCTAGAATTGCCATAACCCAAACAACCCCAAAGAGAAGTTTGGAAAGATCAAAGGTGTTGGTGGAATTATAAATAGAAGATAGGACTTAACAAATGAATATGAATGTTAAATCATTAAATTGATATCTCTTTTAGTCTCCAGTATTTTATAGCAGCTAGAAGTAAAAACCTAAAATTGTGAAATTGTAACCCATGTCAAAGTCTGAAATATGTTCTACAATTGTGGTGCTGTGCTTTGAAATTTATAGCTTTTTTGTATATATGTTATTTTTCACAAAAAAAGAAAAAAAGTCAATTGTGATGATAAAAAAGTATTTAAGCCCTCTAGCCTCCTATATTCTGGAGCAGCTAGAAGGAAAAATATGAGAGGATCTTATGGTAGCCCATGACAAACTCTGGAATCTGTCCTGTAACCACTTGTTGAAGAGTGCTTTGAAAACCATTGCCTTTTTATTTCTATGCTTTGTATATATGTTATACTATACAATAAAAAAGTTAAAAAGAAAAAAAAGGTATAAAAAAAAGAAAGGCCAATGAATCCAGAATACCTCTGTCAGCTGGGAAGGCACATGGCCATATCTACTAGCTTTCTCTCCTCATTTTTAAGGCTTCCCCAGGAATATTTACCTTCGGCATCTCCAGTGATCTCTGACTGTGTGGGCTCTGTTGGTTCTGTTGGCTCTAAAGCTTTTGCCAAAATGGTCCCCTCTTAAAGGGTTCCAGTAAGCAACCCCACCCTGAATGAGTGGAGACGCATCTCCATGGAAACTATCTAATCAAAAGTTACCACTCACAATTGGGTGGGTCATGTCTCCATGGAAACAATAAAAAAGATCCCATCCAGCAGTACTGAATGAGAATTAAAGTACATAAGAGCTTCAAACCGGCACATGGGCAGAGGAATCTGAATTTGTGAGCAAAGTTAAAAAACAGATGGGTCTTTTTGTTGGGTATTTCAGTACTGTATCTTGCAGGTGTTCTTATTGTAGATCCATGGATGGGCCTCAGAGAATCCCAAAATTCCTGATATTTTACTGTATTTGTATCAAGGTACATGCTTCTGGTGGGACGTTCCATAGCTTTCATTGAATTCTCAAAAGAGTCCATGTCCTCTGATGGCTAAGTTTCTTTGGAGTAGAACATCAAAGGGTTAAGTCTATGCACCCTTAGGTAGAACTCAGAGCCTACATTTATTTCATCTGTGAAAATAGAGATAATATGTAACTCTCCACATTAGTTGTGAGAATTATATTATCTTTATAAATCATAATATGCACAAATCATAATATACAAAACTTCAATATAAAAAGTATAAAAGAATACAATGCCATAAAACAAATAAATATGAGTTATGATGATGAAAAAAAGAATTCTGGCAAGATCTTGTCTTCTGTGAATAAACTAATGCCTCCAGCAAGGCATGAAAAGCCAATCGTAGGGCAGTTTTTAATCCAATGAACCTACATTACAATTGTTGTTTCTCTCTCAGAAGTCTACTTAACTTTTAATTCAAAATAGACCTACAAAGTTGGGTTTGATGTAACACTGTCAGCTTCTTAAAACAGCCAGGAGAATCCCTGGTTCACCCTGGAGTGAAAGGGGGCTATTTCCCTAAAAGGGTGCAAGCTTTGGAAGCAACAATATGACATATCAATCTTTAAGTCAGATTAATGCACTAGCATGAGACTAACTAAAGGAATAAGGACAGAGAAAAATTAGGTTCAATTTATGGGGAAACCTCATCAGGAGGGCTATGAAAAGGAATTGGTCAAAACCCAATGAAATAGGTTAGATTAAAACAGGATGGCAAGTTAAAGATTATTTCTTTTGGAAATTTTACAAGTTTTCAGAATTGAATTCTTCCTCTGGGAAGATTTGTTGGGCTGTGTAAACATTTGTTCTCCATTTCATTCATACCTGTGCAGTCTGTGACTCATAGATGAAATACGTTTAGATGTATTTTTTTGCAAGATGATATGGAAAGGCTGGGCCAACAAATGTGAGAAGAAAGCCAGGTGCTGGCAATTTTGTTTCCCTTGGCATCTAGCCCCCGCCATCCCCACCCCACCCCCAACTCCTCAGACATCAGCCTTGGAGTCAGGGGGAGGAATTTCTTCCCATTTCTTCCTTGGCCACAGTACAGATCCACACAGGTGGAGAGACGGCGAGCATGGGAGAAGAGTTCCTGAAGCTGGAATTTGGCTGAGGGGACAGGAAGTAGAAGGTGTGCCAAGTTTCATTCCTTTCCCTGCTCCCTGGGAAAAGTGCCATTGCTAGTGGTGAGCACGTTGTCATTTTTCAATTTGTACTTAAATTTGTACTACTAAAATAGTACAATTCCTTCAGTGGAGCAGCAAGGTAAATAAAACTGGCCTGTCTTCCCCTCATCTCCACTGTGTGATGTTAATTTGATGAAGTTTCCCTTTGCAAGAGGATTCCATTGGTTGGCTTAAAAACAAAACTGCAGGCTTGCTGTATTTATTTCATTCCTTATGATAATCACAAAGTGCAACCTTTTCTCAAACACTTTATTTAAACAAAATGCTGAAATACCCACAAGTCATGTCAGAGTAGTTACTGCTTATGATTATGAATGAACTTTTCACAAAGGCTGTTCAGCATGAACCAGCTGCTGACTCCTGATCAAAAACTGCAAAATGCTGAGGATGCTGAAGGCAGATAAATATCTTTTGTCTGTTTCATGGGAAAAAATTATACTTACTGCTCTATAATAAAGCCATTTATAAACATTTATATCATTATAAGAGTGTAATGCCATTTATAAACTGTTTTTACATTTGTGATATTTTCAATGTATTTTATAATTGTGATATTATAAAATATTTTATATATTTTACAGTTGTGATCGAATATGTTCCTGAGTTAGGGTTCAGATAAAATATAGACTTATAGTTCTAGTTGCTTCCTACATGGTTTGTGGGAACTTCCACTTAGAAATCTTAACTGTCCCCTAAGCTCAATGTGACCCCAATCAGACCCCAGTGCCTTGATGGGGCTCCCTAGTTGCCTCTCAGGCCCCGAGGCAATGTGTTGTGGCGTTATTTTGGCTTCATTTGTCTCTTTCAGTGTCTGTTTTCCCTCAGTCCTGTTCCCTTTTTAGGATTTATTTATTTTTATTTTTATAACATTTCCCATTGTAACCACTTTCGAGTACAGAATTCAATGGTGTGAATCACATCCGATATGCTGTACTGGCTTCTCCACCATCCATTACCCAAACTTTTCCATCACCCCAAAGAGAAACTCTGTACGCATTAAGCATTGCTCCTGGTCACTCTTGAATCTTTCCTTCTCTATATTTCACCATCAGTGGTCACTTTCGTCCCCTTCACACCTTCCATCTGAGCTGCTGACCCCAGGTCCCCATCCATTAGGCAGACCCAAGGCTCTCCTGCCCGTTTTCTCCCAGCAGCGCTTTGGATCCCATCACTTCCTGGCTCAGAAACCTGCTAACAAGATTTCACATTTCCCATGGCATCACACCTAGGCTTCTTAGCTTGCCTTTCAAGGCCCTTCCCAAGCTAGCTTGACCTTACTTAGTCATATTCCACTCCTTTATCCCACTGACCTTTAGCATGCCCCCTGTAACTCCAATTAGTCCCCATGAGCCCACTGTCACTTACTTACCTCTCTTTAGGCTTCCCTTCATCTTTAATGTCTTTCCTTGACCCTTGCCTCATTAAATCTACCCTTCAAGGCTAGTCCTTCGCCCTTCCTGTGCTCTTCTGGCAACACACCCTCACTGATCTCCTTCTCTTTGAACTCTTAAAGCATTACAAATGTCTCTACTACACACTGCAGCAGTTAATTATATGCCTGCTGCACATTGGTGGTTTTATAGACAAGTCTGTAAGTTTCAAGAGGACAAAATAAGCCTTATAGTCTCTATCCCTCATATAGTGAGTACATGGTAGATGCTAATAGAAGATGCAAAGCTGTTTCACATTACTATTTCTCTCCAGGTTGAGTCAGTAGAAAAATTATTATTTTCAGTATGTCATCAAGTAGTTTTTTTTTTAATTTAGCCATAGGTACTAAATAAATGTTTTAAATATAAATGATTGCTACAGAAATAATACTCAAGTGTAACTGTTTTTATCTGCTAGCGGTCATAATATTTCTTTAGAAGGAAGGAAGGCAGGCAGGAAGTAAGGAAGGAATGCATGGAGGGAGGGAGGAAACGGAAGGGAACAGGAAGGAAAGAAAACCCAGAACTAGGATATGTGTATTTTATGTACTGATATGTAAAATACATTCCTTCAGAAAAGCACTGCTTTTTCCTACATGGGCTTTCCACAAATGATAGCTATCATATACCCATTGATCCCTATGCAGACCTCTATATAACAATATTGTATTACACTGTCTTCACATATCTGTTCCCTCTCCTTCCCTTTACCCCATGTATGTGACATCCTGTAAATAATTATGCATAGTAACTGACCACTGAGTCTTTTCATGAATCTATTTTTTTAACTGATCAGTGTATTTAAAATAATAATATATATATTTTTTAATTTTAGGTGAGTTTAACTCTCAGTCTGTTCAAATTTAATATTTTTCTCATCTATGATTATAGACGAAATTGTACTTGAGTTTTTACCAGGAGAAAGTGAATTGTTTTATGTCAAGCCAAGAGAAGTTTGTCATTTTTTTCATTAGGTAAAACTATGTACTTCCTATAACTTCACTTAAGAATAGCATCTTACACACACACTCATCATTAGTATATCCTTGCACATTGTTGAGCCAGTAGGTACTCAATCCATGTTTCCAATACTGATGGTGATGAAAAAAATAGGAAAGGATTTTCTTCTGATTTACACCATCTAAAAATAAAGACAGCTAATTAGGAGGTCTAATAATAGGGTGACTATTTCATTGAAGAATGGAATTTGTTACTGAATACTGAAAACTTTTGGTAAGACATACACAAACTAGAAACCAATGGAGTAAATGTTCTGGTAATTTCTAATTATTGAGTTATATTTATTGATGAATCTAAGTGATGGTTATTTGGATTTTAATGAGGTGAATATATGTCATTGTTTGCCTTTTTTTATTCTATTATTCAGTTTCATGCTTATACATATTTTTGTAACGTTCCACGGGCTGTGGCTTATGGGGTATGCTTTATACATTTTTTAAAAAAGCATAAATAGGTAAAAGCTGGAATTAAAATAAAACAGAACAAAAATGTAGGGCTAAAGAAAATTAACCTTGTTCACCAGAGAAAGTCCTTCCTAAAAGTTTTGATAATGGATGGTGATGATGGTGGCACGACATTGTGAGTGTAATTAACAGCACTGAATTATATATTTGAATATGGTTAACAGGAGGGGAAATTTTAGGTTGCATTTATGTTACTAGAATAAAAGTTTTAAAAAAATCAAACAACTATAGGACTGTACAACACTAATAGTAAACCTTGATGTAAAGTATAAACTACAGTAACTAGTACAAATCTAATAATGTTCTTTCATCAATTGTAACAAAGGTACTACACTAATGCAAGTGTTCATACTGAGGTTATATGAGAACTCCGTATTTTCTGCATGATTTTTCTGTAAACCTACATTACACCGATGATGAGCATTTGTGTAAGATGCTATTAAAAATAATAATGAAGTAAAATATCCTTCTTGCTGTACTTACTTCCTATCTACCTGTCTTCAGGTTTTCCAAATAATTTAATGCACGCAGGACAACTTTCCCGCAAATACCTACCACTTCTGCTGTGTTTTCAGCCACTTTAGTCTGGGCGTCACACCCCAAAATGGGCGCACCTCTTTAACCCTTTCAATTCCTGAATCAAACACACCCTTATTAAATATGCTTTTCACGTGAACAGTCAGTATCTGTCATTCAGCTCTGGCTCTGTAACAGAACAATAGCTGGAAAGTGAGCTGGTGAGAGTTAAGACAGAAGTTCGAGGGAGGAGGAGGACAAGACAGGCTATTGTGAAGTGAGGAGACCCACACTGGTAATGCACGTGCCGCTACATTTTACTTCCCAAGCTCTCTCGGTATTTCTATAGAAAACAAGGAAAGAAGCGACATCATGGTAAGAAACTAACTGAAGTTTTGTTTCCTCTTCATTGGCTAAGGCTTTGTTTTGCACCGAGAGAGTATAGTTATTAATGACATCAATTAACATCACAGTGAATGTATTATCTAGATCTGGCAAAATTTTTGGACTTAGAAGTCTTAAGCAATTGTGAGTGAAAAGAATATAGTGGAAAATTGAATAGGCTCAGATATTTTGGTTTGATGTAGAAATGAAAATGCTTAAGTTATGTGACCTGCTGCCTGCTTCTAGTCTTGCATGCAGGTAATTATTAACCTGCTATATCTATCTGTGTTAATTCTGTCAGTTATAGCATCAATGTCTATTTTACAGACCTGTTGCTGAGTGTGCTATTTAAAAAAAAAAAAAGTAGTTTTTTTCCCAAGTCAAAAAAATCTTTTCTCCGCCCCTTTTTACAAATTTCAAAGGCAAATGGACGTCCAGCCCCTTAGAAGAAACTTGTAGGGGAAGCATTGTTTTGAGAGTAAGGATTAATTTTTATTTTTCTTGATGGTAGGAGAAGGTAGAAATCTACTTCACATGCTTTTAACATGTAGGTTTATCTTTCAAATGTATTCTCCAGTGGGCGTTAGCTGCCTGCTGCTCTCACCGACCTGTCTCCGTAACAAGCTATTATGTATTGCACATACTTTCCCCAAACGAGATTTTATTAGAACACAGAAATTTATGGGAGACTCGGCTTCTTATAAACCTATCATTCAAGAAGTGCTGTGGAGTGATATAAATTATGAGAAAAGAGCAATCTTGTAAACTTTTGGGAAAAGAAGTTTATATAAGGTCTATTAAACTTTGCTTCACTAGTTTGATCATAGAGACATAAATATAAAGCCCCAGCTAAGTGCTGGTCATCATTTTCCTCCTATTCTTTGTTAATGCTTAGTGCTTTCCTCCATCATTTGATAGTTTAGACACAATGCCCTAATAACCATACTGACAAACAGTCTTTAGGCTTAAGTATGGGTTCTTAATCTTCCCCTAGAAATCTTGACACCGAAATCATACCCTTTGTTTTATAAGAGATGCCTTTTTGAAATGACTGGCAAAATTAAAAAGAAAAATCAACTTCTAGGTTTATGAGTATCATGACTATAAACCTTCAGAAAGCATTTTGATCTTCATTAGTGAAATCTCTGATTTTTTGGTCAACCATCTCATTAAGGCTCAATTGTAAATATCTAAAGAAAAAAAGTGCAAATAGATTAATTTCACTATGGTCTATGTGCCTTGGTGGTAAGTAGCAAGGGATGGTGAGGTGGAGGTGGAGGGGAGTGGTGGGAGAGCTGTGGAGGAAGTATAACTATCTTGGCCAGCTGATACATTCTCAGGTTGCCTCTCCCTTGAGTATCTCTGTGATAGGAGATAAAGGTCCATGGAAGGCACTGCAGGTACTACTACTGTAGTGACTGGTGAGACGACATTTTGACTTTAACTCAAAATGTTGAAATGGGCAGGGACCTGCTGCCTGGGTCTCCAGGCTTAGTCAGGACTAGGGCAGTGTTCAACCTGGGTGCATAGACTTGTCCACCTCAAGCCTGTGCAGGATCAGTGTTTGCAAAATGCAATCCAAACGTGCAAGCTGAGGCAGAGAAGGCATCAGAGTCATGCTGCCTGCCAGGAACACAATGGTGATGAAATGTTTTACTTTTCCAAACCCGAGTAGCAGCAAATTTCTCACAGTCTCCCCAGCCCCAACACACACTCACAGTTTCAACTCCCCCAAGGAAGTTGATGGAGGAAGAGAAGACCAAGTTCCACAGGAAAAGAAATCAAATGGGTCTTTCTGAGGGTTGAAAGGAAGTAAGTGGAAGCCCAAGAGGTCCAGAGAGTGGGAGAAGATATGCGATACTGAATGAAAAACCTTCTGAGGACAATTCTATGGGCCCCAGTGAGTGGAACTGTGACTTTCTCCCCAGTTTGGTAGTTCTGCTGCTGCTCTTTGGGCTCCCCTGGAGCTGCCCCCCCCATGGCCTCTGCTTCTTGGTCCCCTCGGTCTATTTCCCATCTCACACCTGCTCCCCTCCCCCACCTCCTTGGGCAGCAGGCTTTGCTTCTCTGCTCTTTCTGGGTCTGAGATGACCTGCCTTGTTTTTCCTTGTTCAATTTAAGTGCGCGCGTGTGTGTGTGTGTGTGTGAGAGAGAGAGAATGTCGACAGGTCATTGTAGTCAAATGTAAACAAAAGGAGCAAAAGAAGAAATAGGAGAGAAATGGCATGAACCTTGCTATTTGCCATGCATCTTCTGGTCTTCTAGTTGCACTAGCGATGTGTGGCCTTGGACAAATCACTTTTCACATCTCGGTTTTCTTAATGGTAAAATGAGGGTGACAATTACTACCACACAGGACTGTTATGAGGTGCCTGGCACATGATAGGTTCTTAGGAAAAAGTATCTGAAATAAATCACAAAAGAGGAAAACAAAAGGCCAGTAAGTGTATAAAACATGGTCAATGCCATTAAAAATCAAAGAAATGCACGCATCCTAGTTATTGTAAAATATAACGCACACCAGAAAGTGTATAAAATATAAAGTTAGAGTATAGTGATTAATGATAAAGTAAGCACCTATGTAGCAAGACACAGGTCACAAAATAGAATATGGCTGCCACCTTTTAAGTCTCCTATAGGTCTCTTTCTGATACCTTCCCCACCACCAAAGCCAGTACTCGGTTGAGGTGAGTGAGGCATTTGCCTCAGGTGCAAAATTTAAAAGGACACCAAAAAATCCAATAACCAAAGTAAAATATTTCAAAGCATTATTTTTAAAAGTCAAAAATTAGGGCAGGCCACGGTGGCTCAGCGGCAAGAACGCTTGCCTGCCTTGCCAGAGGACCCGGGTTCGATTCCCGGTGCCTGCCCATGTTAAAAAAAAAAAAAAAATTAATGGGAAAAACTATGAATAAAACATCAAAATTTAATAAGGGCAGGATCAACACCACAAGATGTAACCATGTCCTTAATTGTTGATGATTCACATCTCTGCTCCTCTTTGTATTTTTACCAAGACAACACAATTTAGTTTTCCTGTTCTTGAATTTCATATAAATGGAATTGTTTGCTGTGTTCGCATGTGTGTGTAGATTTCTTCCATCAACATTATGTTTGAAAAGTTCACCCACAGATTGTGTATAGATGGAGTCACTCATTTATATTACTGCGCTCTATTTTATAAATGCGCCACAATTCATTTATTTGTCCTACTCTTGATGGGATTTGGGTCTGTTGGGGGCTATTGCAAGTAATGCTTCTGTGAATATTCTTGTAGATATGTCCTGGAACAATGTGCTCCTAGGGCAGCAGTTCTCAAAGAGAGGTCTGGGGATCCTTGGGGATTCCCAGAATCTTATGGGAGGACCTATGATTTCAAAACTATTTTCATAATAACGCTAAGATGTTATTTGCCCTTTCACTCTCATTTTCTCACAAAGACACAGTGGAGATGTAAGGGGCAGCATCATATGTCATGACATCTTTGCTCAGTTGGCAAAGACAATTTCTCAGTTTTAATTTCTGACCTGATAGATTTTTTTTTTTAATTTGCATATGGGCAGGAGGCACCAGGGATTGAACTCCAGACCTCCAGCACGGCAGGTCGGAGCTCTGCCTGCTGAGCCACGGCAGCCACCCACCTGATAGATTTTTAAGACTCTAAAGGGTCTGAAACCAAAAAGTTTGAGAATTGCTGCTCAATTCTCAAGGAATATACTCAAGGAATTCTAAGGAATTCTCAGGGAATATTCTCAAGGAATTCTAAAGAATATACTGAAGAGTGAAATTGTTTGCCCATAGGATATGCATACCTTCAGTTTTGTTAGATAATGCAAACTATTTCCAAAGTAGTGGTACCAATTTACACTCTGATCATCATATATTAGAATTCCTGCTGCTCCACAGCCTCTCTAAGATTTGGAATGATTATTCTTTTAGTTTTTTTCCAATCTGGTGGGTATGTAAATGTTTCTCATTATGACTTCCCTTTTCATTCCCTTGATTACTAATTAGACTGAATACCTTTCCTATATTTGTTGACCATTTGTATATTCTCTTTTGAAATGCTTATCCAAATCTTTTTGTATATTTTAATTATTGACTTGTAAAAGTTCTTAGTGCTGGATATAGGCTTTAAATATCTTCTCCCATTTTCTGGCTTGTCTTTTCACCCACTTTATGATGTCTTGTGATGATCAAAGTTCTTGATTTTAATTTTAATAGAGTTAAATTTGTTAATTCTTTCCTGTATGGATAGTGCATTGCTTGCTTTGTTTAAGTAAATTGTTCTCTACTAAAATGTCATGAAGATATTCCACTATATTTTCTTCTAAATGCTTTATAATTTTGCCTTTCAAATTTTGGTTCAAAATCTTAATGGTCTCATAACCATTATTCCCTTTTGCTTTATAATGCCATCTTAGTTAAAAGAAAAAAAAGTCAAGTGCCACATATGTATGTTTTTCTTTTCTGTCATGTTTCATTTATCTGTTTATATCTATGCCAATACCATCATGATTTATTTATTTTAGCTTTATAAAATAGTTGATATTTGATAGAGCAAGTTCTCCTATTGTGCTCTTTTTGCAGTGTTTTGGCTATTCTCGACCCCTTGAATTTCTATAAAACTTTTTTTTTGGGGGGGGGTGCATGGTCCGGGAATCGAACCCGGGTCTCCCGCCTGAAAGGCAGGCATTCTAACCACTGAACCACCCGTGCACCCCCTATATAAGTTTTTAATTGCATTGAATGTATAGAACAATTTGGGGAGAATGGCCATCTTTACAATATTTTATTTTACAATCCATGAACATGGTATTTCTTTCCATTTATTTGTCTTCTTTATTTATTCTTTTAAAAAGTTTTATAATTTCCCATGTAAAGTTCTTCTACCTTTTTTTTTTAATTTGGTAATTTATAGTTTCTAAATTATACCCTGGTGAATGTCATTTTCTAAATTTCACTTTCCAACTCAATTGCTGGAAGAAATGCAACATAAAAGGATAATGAGATAGGCATTTTAACCCATCAAATAAACAAAAACAAAAAAGTGTGTGGTATTCAGAATTGGAAGATACAGCAAACTTGCCTTTTCATACACTGTTGCTAAGAGAATAAATTGACATGATTTTTCTAGGAGGGACTTTGGCAATGCATGGGAAGGGCCTTAGAAATATGTATATCTTTTGATCCAGCAATTTTATTTCTAGGAATATATTCTATGGGAGTAATTAAGGATATGTGCAGAGATAATCTAGAAATATGTTTTCTGCAGCCTGCAATAAATTGAAAATAACATAAACAAACAAATGTGGGAAATTTGGAATTTAATTCAACCATTAAAAATATTGTTGACTCATATTTATTGTTATTAAAAGATAGTCATGAGGGCGGGCCACAGTGGCTCAGCAGGTAGAGTTTTCCCCTGCCATGCCGGAGACCCGGTTTGATTCCCAGTGCCTGCCCATGCAAAAAAAAAGATAGTCATGATATATACTGTTCAGTGAAAGAACAATATTCCAAACTGTACTTACGAAATGGTATGATGCTGTATAAAAAGGTAGTAAGAAGAAGAGTAGTAATGGTTATTTGCAATGGAAACATTAAGGATGATTATATTTTATTCACTGCACTTGCCATTATATTCTAACTTTCAAATATGAATATGTCTTTCTTTTATTTTTTTTAAGATGTCCTTTTCCATCCTCTGTCTCTTCCCTAGAGATTGTGTTCCGTGTTTGACAAACATCTCACATGGCCCTCACAAAAATCCACAGGACAAGTATTTCAGAAGCTGGATTTGGGGGAACATTTTAAGAAGGAGACTAAGGCCAGAGAATAGGGCTTTGTTTCTGTCTGAGAATCATTCACTGAGAACTTCGGTGATAAATCATTGCTCCAAACCACGGGCTGTTCCATTACATTCTGTCATCTGTCTCTTGACCAATGATGGGGGGAGGGTAAGGAAATCTGGACAGTGTGGTGATGTGATCATCTGATACATATTTATCGAGCACCCATTGGTGCCAAGAATTGATGAAGGGCTGGAGACACAGTGGTGACCAAAACTGTGTTATTTTCATAGGTTTACATTCTGTAAGGAAAGACACACAATAAAGTATATGCATAAAAACACAGTGAATTTCAGGTAATGATACATACTATGAAGAGAAATAAAGGGGGTTAACGTTATTATTGACAGTGAAGGTCCTATTTACATGGGGTAGTCCAAAGGCATTCACTTTACCTTGTTGCGTATCTTTTATGCATTATGATCTGGGAAAAAAGGAAGTTTTAAAAGGGGCTAGACTTCTGTTTGTCTTCTTTATTCTAGACCTGGTACATTGAATGAGCACTCATAAGCAATGACATGCCAAGATGCAGACATCTTTTATAAACTGCATCTGAAACAGCTGTTAGTTTCATCTGCATCTCACCAACTGCAGGGCACTGTGTACTTTTTAAAGCATGTTCACATATATAATTTCATGTGAATTCCTTATATCTTTTATGACAGATGAGGACTTTTTGACAGGATAAATGATTTGATGGCCTATTCAGTAATACTCCTGAGTTCGCTTCACGAAAGCATGCATTCTGGGTCTTAATTTGAAAAGGATTGCTAAGAAGTCAGTTCTTACTAGAGATTACAGGAAGCAAAGAAACTTCTGGGCAGTGGCTATGAGTTGGAAATATAAAGAATGTTCCATTTTTCTAGAAGTAAATCCACTATTTTCTGGCATACTTTCAGTTGTGGTAAAACTGAGCTCAAGGTCACTAGAAATTTCAGAGGCAGCTTGAGGCTTCTTTGCTTTGTAGAACTGCCATCTCTCTGTTCCTTCTCCCTTCCTGGTCTCAGTAACTTGCAGAGCTGCCTACCTGAGTGTTTTCTGTGCTGGTGGGAGCTGAGGCATGCTGTCCCAGGGCTGCTCCACCCTCTTTCCCTATCTCTCTTACCACGTCATTTATAGATGGTTTATGTCATTGAAAATCAGTCCCTGGGCCTCTTAAATTTTGAGACTAATTTTTTTTTAGTGTTTTGAAGTCATTATTCTTGATCTTAGACATAAGTTACAGTGCAATCATTCTTCTTAAATTGCCAGGTTAAAGAATATGCCTTTTCTGGTTCTGAGGCAAGAAAAAAGGAACTAGAACTAATTTGACTACTTCATAATGAACACATTTCTATTTTCCAGTTTGGCTAAATTTCTTTAGTTCAATCAGGAACGAACTTGTCAGTTATTTGATTATACTAATAAGGACAGGCACACAATCCAGGAGGTAGGGTACAGGCACACAATCCAGGAGGTAGGGTGAGAAATGGTTTGCTGTAAGTTTTAAATTCTTATATCTCCTTTTAGTTACATATTAATGCATTGCAAAAAATATCCACCAAATTAGGATTATTTATCTCCATTGTAAAGCAAATTAATTTACAATGCTACAGTAATCTTTGTGGGAAAAAGAGAATATTAGGGGGTCTCCATAAAATTTACATATTGTGAAACATTCTGTGTTTTTTGTTACCCATAATTAGGCAGAGAGTAACTATTCATCAGATTCCCAAAAGGAAATAAGAACACTTAAATGGGATAATTGAGGAGAGTGATGTGGAAGTATTTATAAACTGTGGGCAAAGTTTTAAGGAAACGAAGAGAAGTAAAAGAAGTTTAAGCTTCAGATTCCTTCACTTCCATAGCCTCTTCCAAGGTCCCTAAATCTGTAATATAAAATTCTGTGTTATTTTTAAAGGAAGGCCCCCAAATTATATGTACTTCAGGTATCACAAACAAAAGATAATGAAGCACTCCTGGGCTAGCAGTAGTTGAGAGCCTTTCCTGGGTGAGGCCTGAAGGGGGGAGAGAAGGAAACAGGTATGGGACACTGGAGAGGGAGAAGGGTAGCTGTCGGGGAGGCTGAGGACAGGAAACACCTCCTACACACTGTTTACAGAGTAACCTGAGTTCTAACGACAGCGATCCATTACAAATGAGCATTTACCTGCTGAGTATGGCATCTCCCACTGTATTGCAAGGCCTGTGAGGAATCACCACATGTGTAATTAGTCCATTAATGAAAGTGGTATATAAATCATATCTTGTAAATAAAATCTTATTTTTTAATGATATAATTTCAGACAGGAAAAATTCCTGAGCTGACTTTTAGAAGGCCTGACTTGTGTTTTAGAAAAATTATTTAGAGTCTTTGGACAATAATTTGGCTCTTCAAGGTAAACAGAAAATGTTGGTACAAAAAGTATTAGTGAAATGAATGACTGAACCATCCTATATTCTCACATTCTCTGATTTTTTTAGTCTTTTCTGATTGATCATCCAGTATCAGTGACTTTAAACAATTAGGTTTCACTATGTCTCTGTAAAAACAGACGACCTAGAGACAAATCTTACTTGCAACAGGAAGGCCAATTTTTTAAATAAACTTCATTTCTTCATTAAACCCTTTGGTTTAATTGTCAGAAAATACTTCGAAATAATGACATTTTATTTTTTCCATGAATTATGGCTTTCATATTCAATAATACCTCTTTTTTATGATGCTATTAAGCTTGGAATTAAAAAAAAAGGTAGTCACTGTTTTTTCACTTATCAGTTTACCTATGATTTTACCCAGCAGGATGAGATAAGCTCAAAGTGGCAGTGTGAGAATAAAACAAACACATGGAGTTGTAAGTAGAGAAGTATGTGTCATGTGAAGCTGAAAGGACAGAGAAGAGATAAAAAGGAAAACAGTGAGAGCAGAGATGGGGTGGGGTGAGCTTTGAGAGTGGCGACCAATATCAGAAACAGCACAGGGGCTAGCAAGCAGCTCTCTCCCAGTGACTGGGGAGGATTGGCAGCAGAGAGAACAGTTCCGAAGATTTTATGGAAAGTAGTGTTGTTTCGACCATATGAGACTGAACTATGGATCAGTAACATTAAATGTGGCAAGTCCATGCATAACCCATGTGCCTTTTCATCACAGCTCTGCTTACTACTAAACAGCGCCATAGTCTGTGGGTCATTTAGTGCAAGCCTGAGCCTTCACTCATCCCAACAGGCCTGTGTTTACAGCACGATGTAATAACAGAGGCTCAACATTTTGTCTCTTTGAAATCATTAAGAAGCAGCTAAATTATATTAGTGTACTCCTAGGGAGGGAACTGTATAAAAACATATAGACAAGTATTTACTTAAAAAGCTAAAATGAAGGGTTTAATAGGTCAAGGTTTATTGATGGGGACATTTCATTTCTCCTTCTGCATTTTATGTCTTTTGGTGTTGATATATATGTGCCTCTATGTGTGTGTTTAGAGTGGGCCAAATATATATATTGGCCCCAACATATATATGGCACAAACAATACCAAAAAGAAAAACACAAAATGGTGAGATGGGGAGGAGAGTAAATTATTTCAAAAGCCTGTTCCAAAATTTATGTCCGTAGCATCAGGGACCCATATTTGGAACTTCCCTTAAACCTAGGCTTCATCTGACTGACGGTACTGTACTGGATGCTATTCTGTTATATACTTAGAGTAGTAAAATGCAATTTTAACTTTAATTTCCAAAGTCTTCAGTGTGTATATCCTGGAAGTTGTAAGAAAAGAGTGGTGACTCATCATGAAAGGTATCCTTGCTTTTTGTGTGCTTCTCTTTCTCTCAACATAAATTCTATCTAGTTTTGACTGTTTCTCTTTTATTCTCCTCCTTCCCCACTCTCCATCTTTGTTTTCTAGTTATCTGTCACATGGTTCTAAAGTATTTCTTGCTGTTACTGAATATAATTTTTTAACCCCTGTTTGTTTGTTTTTTTCTTTTTTGTATGCTGTATGGCAGGGGTCACAGTTCATTCTTTTTCCATGTCAGTGCCCTGTTATTTCAGCACCATTTGTTGAAATTTTTTTTGTTTTGGTTTCTTTGCTTTTTTGGGAAGTGCATGGGCCGGGAATCGAACCTGGGTCTCCCACATGGCAGGCGAGAATTCTTCCACTGAACTACCCTTGCACCCCCTCAACCCCTGTTTTTACTTTTAAAACTTGAAGGGTAGAATAACTTACATTTTTTAAGTCACACTTAATAATAATAAATTTAATAAATACTTAAAGATATTTTTAAAAATCTATATCAAAATATAAATTGCGGCACAAAGGTAAACACATATAAACCCATGTCTGGGTATTGTGAAGCTAAGGTAACAGCAAAGCAGCACGGCCTACCATGTCATTCACAATTTAGCCAGCTCATTGTGGCTAAATTGAAGCAGGGAATGAAGGTATCTTTTAGAAATCAACAGTGAGCTCTTAAGGAATGTCAAGTGTTTTTTAAAGAAAGAGAGTTCCCTTTGTATGGTGATGACCACATTTTAGAGGGATGCACAGGCGAGTACATGTTAGAAGTTCTTGATCTGCTTTCCCGTGTCAGGTTTGGGCTGGAAGCCAGCAGCAAACCTGAAGAAAACTAAGTTTGTGTGCCAGCAACTGTGTCAGCACACACAGCCTTCACACGGACAGAAGAGAGCTGCACTCAAGAGGCCAGACTAAATCACGGAGCGAAAAGTTTTCCACTCTGTTTCTAGTTATCCCAAAGATTGCTGATGACTCTTAAAAGGGAGGTGAGAGGTCAATAATTCTTTAGTAGCAGCAAATACCCTTTGTTTACGTCTAGCTGTTAGTCCCTGTCCCCAGGTGGCGACGGCAGACAGGATATTTTAAAACAATGTGTCTGTTACATTCTCAAATAGCACACCCAAAATATTTTTTTTCAACCATTTCAAGTGCAATACTTTTAAATTTAAAGCAACGACTCCAGATGGCAATCTGAAAAATAGTTAACACACTGTTTCGCTTGTATGTCCAGATATTTTGGACATATTTTAGTTTGTTAATTTATCCTGTATTCCCTGACTTTTTGCTGTTCACTAGTTGAGGAAAGAGCAATTATAAATTTCAAATATATATATTCGTATAAAAGTATTCAAATTATACTTGTATAACAGCACAAGGTAACATTTATTCAGTGGCAACTACTGACAGCAGGTGCTGCTGCCACACCTAGAAGGCTGAGAATCAGAGATCAACACCACAACCTGTGTTGCCTGGGCCTCTCCACCCTGGTGGAATGTGGTCTTGTCCTAGATTCTTAAACATGCTCCTTACTGAGCTATATCTCATACTAGCAAACAAGAACTCTCTAAAACATGTCCTAGCACACAAGCCATGGGCCATTTCTAAAGTAGTCCTGTTGCACACAGCTCCCCTCCAAGTAGGGTGTGGAGGATGCAAAGTGCAGGCTTGCACAGGGCTGTGTGGAGGCTGCCTCTAGTGAGGTGGGCAGAGAGTAGGAGATAAAAAGAGAACCGCCAAGGAGGCCCCAGGATTGCCTGGGCTCTGCTGCAGTCTCAGGCCTGAGGACAGCAGCCTGAGACTGCTCAGGAGCCTGGCCATTCTGGAGCAGACCTGGGGAGCTGGAGGGAGCCTGATGGGTCCTGATGACTCTTTGCCAAACACTCTCCTTCCTCAGTAGATTATCATCAAGGTTGGGGGAGAAGGTGTTCAGTCAGTGGCCACCCATCCTAGGCTCAGGATTACAAATCCGAAGGCTCCTACCTAACTTCCAACTCACCTAATTTGTCATCCTGTCTGCCATACTCACTCTTCTTCCATGAACATTGGAAAGAAATAATCTCTGGCTGAAAAGAAATGTGTGTCCTGTGTTAGGAAGGGGTGTCTGTAGACTTAATATAGGAGGAATGGAGCTTTTTGAGCCAAGCTGAGAGGCTCTTGTTCAGTGACGTGATATTGGAGACACATCGGGACTTTTCTCTTGGGGGGAAGATTGCATTCCCCAGTAAATGAGGGTCTATTCTTTGACGTGGCTAAAGACCCCACTGATTAAGAACTGTGAAATGTGCACCTCAGCCAGATGGATTGTGCCACATACTGTTTCTGCTCCTTATTCCCAAAGAAGATTTGTTGGTTTTTTTGTGGGGAGCATGGTCCAAGAATTGAACTTGGGTCTCTCATATGAAAAGCAAGCATTCTTCCACTGAGCCACATGCACCTGAGGCTTTATTTTTAATTCTATTTTATCAAGGCATAATGAACATTAAATAACAAAGTGCACCCATTTTAAATATACAGCTTGATGAGATTTGACAGGTATATACATGTATATAACCATCACCACAATCAAGATATAGAACATTTCCATTGCCTCCAAAAATTCTTTTGTGCCTCTTCCCAGGCAAAACCTCCCCACCTCCACCCTCCAACTTCCTGGGCCCTAGGCAACCACTGGTCTACTTTGTATCATTAAAGATTAGAGTTTCTGGACTGCCATATAAATGTAACCTTTTGAGCCTGGCTTCACCCACTTAATATAATGATCCACATGGTTATTATGTTTCAGAAGTCCATTCCTTTTCATTGCTTAAATGAAATTAGTATTCTAATGTATGGATGTACCACAGTTTGTTTATCCAGTTGGCAGACAGAATTGTTTCCAGTTTGGGGCCATTATGAATGAAGCTGTTATGAAAATTCACATTCAAACAAATAAACTGTGGAATTCTAGGAAATTCAACTGACAGATAAGGCTGGCTAGTGATAAATGGGTTGCCTCTCTTAGGGGAGGGAGAGTCAAGTGGTTGATGAGGGCAGGTTACAAAGAGCAAGTTTTTGTAAAAAACAGCTATAGCTGAAAATGAAAAAATACCTGGACTGAGCAGAGAGAGGACTGCTGATCAGACATCTTTCAACCGCCTGGGAAAAATGGATTGCAACATCACTGGCTGAATGGAATAATGCATACACTTAGTTGTTTTGTTTTGACTTTGGCTGGAATTGAGCCAACAGACTCAAACCTATTTTCCTAGCTACTTCTTCAGTATATGTTTGAAAGCCTGTCCTGGCAGTATTGACAAAGATCCCCATCTGAGAGTCAGAAAGACCTTGGCAAAGTGATAAGTAGTGTTGGCAGTGGGCATAAAAAGAGTACCTACCTTAAAGGGCTGCTGGGAATGGATGTGACTCATCTAGCAAGCGCGTGACCCATAGTAAGAGTTGTTACATTTGAAAATCATTTAATACCTCTCTGACTTGTAGTAAAATAATCCAACTATATTCCTTGGGATATCTAAATATTTTAATGTATTGTTCTCAAATGAAACCACTAATTCCTTCTATATTATTTATATAATCATTGAAAAAGTGGATTACTAATCAAAATCTGGTTAGATTTTCAAAGTTTATCAACGCAGTCACAAAAGCTCAGTGGCTGTGTTCGGTTTTCTTCCACCGCAGCTGTCTAGCGCCAAGCACCTACCCCCAGGTGCTTCTCATAAACCTCAGACGTTTCTCAGTTAATCAGATTCATGAGCAGTTCGTTGAGAGCTCTGATTTGGTGGGTGTTTAGCGCACAATCCACTCCTCTGGCTGGACTCTGATTCGGTGTCCCTGCCTCACCTCCGCGTCCTCTAAAAGGGGACCCTATGGTTCAGTAGAAAGACTGAGGGCTGGAAACCGAGGGTTTGAGGTTGAATCCTGACGTTATTCCCCCCTCCCTCCAACACACACTTTGTTTCAGTCTCTTCCCCTTTCCAAGCTTCATTTTCTTCATCTGTACACGGCGGAAACAGCACCTAGCTCACTAGGCTGTAGCAGGGATTACGTAACTATGGTCAATAAAATGCTTGCTGACCCTGTTACTTGCATGCTTTTTCTTACAACTTTTCTCGTTCCCCACCATCTCCAAAGTCCACTGGCTGCGCACACAATTCAAATGAAAAGGAGCTTGTTTAAACAGCGATCAAGATTCTTCCCGTAAAAAGGCAATGTAAAAACGGCCCGCACCAGGAAAAGTGGGGCTCATGTCTCCAGCACCAGGGTTCAAGTTAGCACCTGGGATTTAAGGGGAAGAGTTCATTCTTACGTTACTGTAGCCACACATGTCATTTGGGCTCTGTGGAAACGTTTACACAGAAAAACTCTTCCCTCCCACATGCACCAACGCTGGGCTCGCCGCTCGCGCACCCTCCCTTTAGGAGGTGGGCCCCCTCCACTCCCTGCCCATTCCCCCGCCACCCACCTACCCCCTCCGCCCGTGGGCGGGCTTGTTTTTATTGATTTGTTCTGCGTTCCTTCCCGGCTTCCGGCGCAGCGCAGGTACCTGGTGCGGGCCTGGGGCTAGCGTATTTTCCTCCTTCCCGGGATACTTGCGGAGAGCTCGCAGAGCGACCCCAGCGCCCTCAGCGGGGTCTGCCAGCCTCCGAGCCCTCCTCGCTCCCCGCCCGGGCGCACCGCGAACCCAGCAGGGTGGCGAGCCGAGTCCCGCGCGCTGCCCTCTGCCCGCGCCTCTTCGGCCCGAGGGGTGGGTGTGCGGGGGCGGCCGCTCCTCCATCTCCGCCCCCGCTCCCGCTGGCGCTCCTCGGCGTCCGCCCTCGGATGGGCTCCCGGAAGGGAATCTCGGCGGCGGGCTGGGTTCGCGGTGACCGGCGGGGGTTTGAATGCCGCGCTCTCCTCCCATTGGGGGAGCACAGGCCCGGCCCGCGCGGGAACGCGCGCTCGGCTGAGGGCGGCGCCCAGGTGCGAGAGCCTTCGGCGTCTCCTTAACGCTTTCATTTTGCAATTATGTTGAACCTGGACGGCTTAACTGTCCTCGAGTGAGAAGCCTGCCGGTACCGTTTGTTCTCGTCCTCCTTCCCTTCTACAAAAGACGGGGCAGGGTTTCGCCTTAATATATTTTAGTGTGTTTACCGCCAGCGGATAGTTGGCATGGCTGTTTTGAAATCACTTCTGGGGGGGGGGAGGGGGGGGAGAGGTTAAATAACAAAAGCAGGAGAGAACTTGGCATTGCTTGTTCTGTATATGTGAGTCTTTGTCTCTTTCGGATTTTCTTTTAAGAACACGAATTGTAGTTTAAAATGGTAACCCTGGTGCCAAAAATACTCAGTGTTTAAGACAATTCAAGAATTTATTTTGTTGGAATGAATGTAGCAAAGACACAACTTTTTCATTCATAATAACAAACTCCCGTTTATTTCGGCTTGTAGTTCATACATAGTATACTACTAAGGAAAAAAAAATCGTATTCTCATTATGTTTTCTCCCATCTCCCTTTATTTTTCAGTCCAGAGCACAACCTCCAGAGGAGAACAAAAGGAAGCCAGTTTTGGGAAAATTTGGCAATCTGTTCACAGCAGGAAGGAGAAGGAACACCAGAAACGGGTTAGAGAGCGCCGCCAGCCTAAATGCCAAGTCAGCCGCTCCCAAAGATGTAGCAGCTTCTAAACTCTCGGAGAGAGAGAATGAGAAGAGTAAATCTCAGGGCAGTCAGCCAAGGCCAGCCGACGCCTGCGGGGAGGGCTGCCCCCCGGAGAAGCCCCGGGAACCCGAGGGCGGGCACCCCGACGGCTGTGTCCAAGCAGCACCCCCAGACGCCGAGCTGTCACCTTGCCCGAGCAGTCCTGCAGCGGCAGCGGCTGTGCATCGGTGCCATGAAAGTGATTCACCCCAATTAGAACCTCTGGAGGCAGAGGGAGAGACTTCCCCAGATCCCAGCGCCGCTGCCGAGCAGCTGCATTCCACGCCAGAGAGTCCCTCCGGGCAGGACACCGCAGAGACACCCGCCTGCAGTCCGGGGGCGGCCTCTGCGCCCGGCGCTGGCCGCGGGCAGGAGACAGTCCGGGGTGAGAGGGGGGTGCCGGGGACGCCCAGCGGGGAGCGGCCTGCGCCGGGACTAGGCGAAGCCCCTGACGGGGCCGAAGGACGCTCGCTGGGGGCGCAAGACACACGCAGCCAGCGCCTCGAGGACGCCTCTGCTCCGCCAGGTGACCCTGCCGCCCCGGACACAGAGAATAGGGCCAGCTATTCCGACGGCAAAGCCGGGCCGGGAGGGCACGCCCAGCCCGCCAAAGTGCTCACTTTGGACATCTACTTGAGTAAGACCGAGGTGGCGCGGGTGGACGAGCCGGTGGCGATTGCTCCTGGAGCGGAAGATTGCGGCGATTCGGACGACATGGAGAAGAGGTCTAGCGGTCGCAGGTCCGGGAGGCGGAGGAGATCGCAGAAATCCACCGACTCCCCCGGCGCAGACTCACTGCCCGAGAGCGCGGCGAGGGACGACGCCGTGTTCGACGACCAGGTGGCGCCAGCCGCAGGCACCGAGAGCGTCTCGGCGGAAAAGAAAGTGAAATCTCCGCAGGCGGCCCCCGAAGGGGGCGTTGCCTCGCCGGGGAACCCGGAGTCCAAGGCAAGTCCCGGCCCCAGAGGGCAGCCCCGGGCGGAGGCCGACCGCGGCAGACCGCCGCTCCCAGCCTCGTCCCCCACCAAGAGGAAGGGCAGGAGCCGCGCCCCCGAGGCTGTGCCCACCCCGCCCGCCAGCGGCCCGCGGGCCCCCGCCAAGGAGTCCCCGCCGAAGAGGACGCCGGGGTCGGACGCGGGCCCCGCTGCCAAGGGCGCGGCGGGGGAGAGCCGGGAGGAGGCGGTCATCCCCCGCGAGCTCACGGTCAGAAGCAGCTCGCTCCTGCCGGAGATCAGGCCCGAGCACAAGAGGGGCCCGCTCCCCAGCCACTCGGATGGGCGGGGAGAAGGAAGTCGCGGTCGAGAGCCGGGCAGATCCGACGCCGACGGCTGGAAGCTCAGGAACCAGTTGGGTGTCGGCCGGTCGACGGTGACCACCAAAGTGACGCTGTAAGTAGCTGCGGACTTGGGTCCCCGCTGGGTGGCGCTGTCCGCAGGCGCAGCGGGAGTCTTGGCGTTTGTGGAAGAACTGCCGGTGCGTCTGATTTTCAACTCGGTGTCCAACTTAAGATAATGGAAGGGCTGGTTTGTACGGTTAAGGTTTAAGATTTGGCAGCTTGGTCCGCTAAGCCTTGTTTTAAAATAAGATTTAAGTTGAAGGAACGTAAAGGCAAGACGTCCCTTGCGACTTGGGGTTTACAGAAACAGACTACGTGGTGTGACCTGAGTTAATGCTGTGATTCATTAGAATGTACAGTGGCATTCCTGGGTAGAAGGCGCTTAAACACGTACAGTGGATTTGAAAGCACGAAGCGAACACTGACATGTTCAGTATGACCCAGTGGCTTTGCCATGTGTGCGTTTAAGAGAATTCACCGAAGCTTTTATGGAACTCAGTTCCTTGTGGACTTAAAGTTAAAACAAACAAAAAACCTCTCTTATACAAGAATCTTGCTTGCTTTTTCCCCTTTATAATCTTAGGGAGTCTAGTGATATTTTTATCTCCAGTTGAAAAATAACTTTCACTTAGTTATTGAAATGGAGAAAGATGGGTGTTCTTATTTAACGGATATTTTGTAAATGAAAGGACACGTTAAAAGAATCAAGCCCAACAGCAGACTGACTGCTTGCTTGTCAGCTTATTGATTTTTACAGATTATTTGTTGAGTACCTTCTATGCATGGTATTCTGGTAGGTACTACGGGAAATTAATAAAACAAAGACACACACACAAAAAAACCCGGATTCAATACATCATCCTTGAAAGGTTTATGGCCCGATCTGGAACACTGAGATGCAGATAAATAAATAATATGAGGTGCTACCTGATTAAACTACTAAATGGGTATTACCAGTTTTAAAGACAGGGCAAGTGCAAGGAGGGAGAGATCACTGTTGGTTTCTGGGGTAGGTGGGACCTGTGCCTTGATAAATGTGATTTGTGTAGAGGAGCGGGATAGGGAGGGCAGTCTGTGGAACTGTTAAGATCTTTCCCAGCCCCACATTCCCATTTCCCATCCCAAATTAGCACATGTGAAAAAAAAAATGAATAACTAACTGCCTAAGTTTTTCCTACATTCACGTATTGATTAAGGGAGATGGTACTTTCATAGCATTATCATTCTTAAACTGAATGGTTTCGTTCTTTTTATTCATTTTTATTTAAATTCTCAGATAAATAAGCTTTAGAGTAAGGAGATCTGTTTAGTAAACACTGGAAAGGAAATTGTGCTTAATGAATAACTTGAGCTACCTCTTCAGCTGCCAACCTTGGAGACGTTTGATACAGTCAGCTATTTATCCTGTAACGGCAGCATTGCAGAATGAATGATGCCCATTATTTGTAGAAGATCAGTGTGACTGAGCATTCAAACCTCCTAAGTGTGAGCCTTTGCAAAATGTTGCTGTGTTTCTAATTAAGCATGCTTCACCTATCTTCCATGCAGAATACACCACTGGAAAAACCAGAAATGTTACACTATTAAGAACCAGGGTAAACAAACAGCCAGAAAGGATCTTAGAATGAAACTGTTCTTCATGTGCTATTTCCTGTAGTAGAACTAAACAAAGTATCTTTTTCTGAGTACTGATTATTTTCTACCTTAAATTTTTCTTTATCAGGCACTCGGTTTATTTTTGTTTGTGCATAGTGCCTTGTATATGGTGAGTTCTCACACTATTAAAATGGAAAATTAGTAATTCTAGTCCCTCGATCCATTTCTGCTTGAGTGATGGAGTTTTATAGACCCTTTAATTCTTACTATGACTGGATGCAGCATGGATATTAGATTATTTTTAAAAAGAACTTGAGATTGAAGTGCTAAAAAACGATTTTATATTCCCTGAAAAATAATGAATAAGGAACAAAATTTTCTTAACTGCTAGAAAAAGTAATTCAAGTTCTCTGCCAATGTTGAGCATTGAAATTCTTAAAATGGTGTCTTTAGAATAAGGAGAATTTTTCCCTCACATTATAACCATGGCTTTTTAGACTCCAGATTATTTTTCCCTCTCATACTGTAATGAATGCATTACATCATGAATTATAGGAGCCTTCCTTTTAATCAGTCTGAACTAGGTTAATTGAAGTGACTCTTGGTAGCAGAACTTAATAGCACAGAAAGCATGGCTGTAAAATGTATTTTGATCTTGGTATGAATCTTTAATGTGCAGATGTGTGTTTCCTGTCCTTAAGTTAGCTTGTTTGATATATGCTAACCTATAACGTTTTCCATTTACATCATAAGAAACACTTTGATGTTCGACTTGAGTATGGTTCCTTGAGCTGATTGGTTAGAGTTGTTTAAAATGTGTATTTCTTGGTATGTGGCCATCCTTCATTAGCATTTATAAGCTCCCAGTTTCTAATCATCTCGCTGGGTTTAGTTTAATCTTTAAGAAATGCTTATAGCTAGTTTTGCTTGTAAATTTAAGACATGGGCCCACAATGAGGGAACTTAGATTATTTATGAAGATATTGGGACAAGCAGTGCCTGGGAGATATTTATGAGCATATGCCAAATTTTGTATTTCAATAAAATTAAAAAAAAAAAGATAATGTAAATTCTCAGTGCTATATCTGTGGAACACTTGATGATATCTAGCCCAGTCTCCTCCTTTTATTCAGAAAAATAAGGTGTCTCACCCAAAGTCATACCATCTGCCCCTGAATGAGGTATGAAGCTTCTCAGGCTCAAACTTTTTTTTTTTTTGCCTGGGCAGGCACCGGGAGTAGAACCTGGGTCTTCAGCATGACAGTTGAGAACTCTGCCTGCTAAGCCACCGTGGCCCACATAGGCTCAGACTTTTTAAGGGCCAATGTATTCTCCAGGTTATGAGTCCATGCAGGAGGCAGGGTGGGATTTCAGTGTTTCTCCACCTTTGTGTTCGTATTAGAGATTGAGGTGGCCTAAATCTTGATTCCTTTATGTTATGAATCTCATGTTACATCATTGACTCCTAGAGTCATAAAGCTGGAAAGAAACCGAAGAGGGCATTCAGGCCTCACGCCCCCAACTGGGAAAGCAGTCTAGTGTGGGTGGTTTTAGATGTTCAAGGCATCTGAAACAAGAGCATCTGCCTTCACATCATAGCCTTGTTGTTTCTAGGTGTGTGATATTGGGCAAGGTATTACCTTCCCTCAGCCTCAATTCCTTATCTTAACCCATATAAAACATTTCTCACAGTGCTTAGCAATCAGTTTAAGTTAGTGGTTATTATTTATTTCTGTTGCTTGCAACCATCTCCTTTTCTAAACGACTAGATCAATTGTTTAGACTTTTCTTTTTTTTTAGCCTTCGAACCCTTTCTTCTAGGAAAGCTTATATGAAGGTGACATGTAAAACAGAAAGTGAGAGTGATGCTGGTTGAAAGGAGGGTGGCCAGCCAGAAGCTCCCACCCTCAGTCCCTGTCATCCTCACTCACAGTCCTTGAAGAGAACTTACAGGGTTCTTGCAAGCAAAATTTGGTTTTAAAAAAAATATCCATTCTAAACCATCTAGTTTTAACTGATGGAGAAAGTGGAGTTCAGAGAGGGAAAGCAACTCAAGCAGATAATTAGTATGAGAGCCAGGACAAGAGCCAGCTAATGCCATACAGGGAACAATGTTTCTCAGAAAAAAATCACTATGTCCACTCAAAGACTTGTTACTTCTGTTTGGGGTAATCATACTCCCGAAATAAAACAGAGGGAGGGGAGATTCTCTTTGCCCAGGAGATGGTGATAAAATCAACAATTGAATGATTGATAAATAAATTATGGGACATCCATATTATAGGCTTTTCCCCCCCATGCGATGGACTTTGATGCAGACATTGAGAAAACTTTTCAAACAACCGTGTTTAGTAGTATGAAAAATGTTAAATATAATATTAAGTAATCTTTTTTTTCCTTTAAAAAGGCAGGTTACCAAGTTCTGAGAACAAAATAACCTCAATTCTATTAAAACATAAGTATCTCTAATCAGAGTCTGGAAATACACCAAAATGTAAAAGATATTCTTTGGGTGGTAGGATTATGAATGATCTTTCTTTTTTTATATTTTCCATATTTTTCTACAGTGAACACATTTATATAATAAGAAAGATTTTATGGAGGAAGGATAAAGGGAATAAAAATCCAGAGTTTAATAATAGAAAAATATATTTCATAATCTAGCCTTTTGAGGAAGTATTTTTTTTTAAGTTTTGGTAAAATAAAATTTACATAATTGGTTTTTGGGGAAATAATTTGTTTTTAAAGTATGAGAGTGCATTAAATATTTTAATTTGTTCTGATGTCCTTCAGTCCTCATGGTTTTGTCTTCTAACTCTAATGCCAAGCAGTGTGCATGCATATTAGGTAATCAATAAACTTATTGAGTGAATTAACCCCCTCTAGAGTTTTTAGCTATACACTCTTCCTCCCTCATGTACAAGCAAAACATCCATTAAAAATCGTTGATAGAGTTCAGCATTAAAAAAAAATAGTTTCATAAAAAATATTACATACAAGAAAGATTTTGGCTTTTCATAGTTTTATAAATAAGTTGGTTAGTGTGTTCAGTTTTTAAAGCTATGTCTATAACTTTATCTTATTGCTTTCTTCTTACAGCCCTGCCAAGCCCAAACATGTGGAACTAAATTTTAAAACCCCTAAGAATCTTGACAGTTTGGGAAATGACAATAATCCCTTTAGCCAGCCAGTTCATAAAGGAAACACTGCCACCAAAATCTCCTTATTTGAAAACAAACGGATGAACAGTAGCCCAAGACACACTGACACCCGCAGCACCAGGAACGTTCCTGCTTCCAGTAAAACATTTGTTGGGCGGGCGAAATTGAATTTAGCCAAAAAAGCCAAGGAAATGGAACAACCAGAAAAGAAAGTAATCCCAAACAGCCACCAGGACAGTGCGCCGGTGAAGGAAATCGCAGCAGAAACCACAGTTACTCTCCCTGAAGAGGAGATTCCACCAGTGACCAGGAGTCCCAGTGTAAGAGGAAAGGAAAAAGATTCTAGCGAGGCTGAAGCTCTCAGTTCTCAGCTTCACCAAGATGATAAAGCAGTTGTGCAGACAGATGCTGGCAGCTCCTCAGAACCAGGGGGTCCTGGCGAGGACCATAAGCTCTTGGGACACAATGACTTGAAGGCTACTGACGGCCAAAGACTTGTTTTTGAAAATATGACTGATACAGCTCAAGATCTTCCTGTCATTCTTGATACCAAAGATTCACCTCCAAGCGCCATCCCAAAGCCACAGGATACATTCTCTGACTCACAACCCCCAGCTGAGACTCCTGAAGAGCCATCTCCTTCACTGCCTGCACCCATTCCTCTGGATGTTCCTGAAGACACGTGTGCCCAAGTTCCCGTAAACAGCTTCCCATGTGCTGATATAAGAGAGTTAGAAAACCATAATGGATGTATGTTGCCTGTGTCTCATCAGGATAATGAAAAAATGCCCCTCTCCAAACTTGGAGGAGGAGAAGTAAACCCTCCTTTGTCCATGGAGCTCAGCCCAGAAGCTGTGGGGAATGAGTGTCCATCCAAGGTCCTCGTCCAGGTCAGATCCTTCATGCTCCCCATGGAGAGTACACAAGACATAAGCTCCCAGATCATCTCAGATGACTCTGAAGTTAGAGAAGTGCAGTTGTCAAGCTGTCACAATAATGAACTTGAAGTGGTTTCTGTTGCAAGTTCTGCTCCCCAGAAAGAGGAAGGCTATGAGAGCACATCATCCAAACACACTAATCCCAAAGAGGAACATGTGGCAAATTCTGGCCTGAAAGCCATGCTGCCAGAATCAGTGAGAACACAGCCCATCCAGGTCCAAAGTCGGGGCGATGGAACACCCCCGAGTGCTGAATCCAACTCTCCCAACTCTCCTTGCAGCAGAAATCATTTAGAAACTCCACAAAGACCAGATCACAATGTTGTAAATGGCCAGGACAGCCCTGTCAACCTGTTGAATGTTTCTGCCTGTAGTGATGATAGTGTATTTGATTCTTCTTCTGATATGGAAAAATTCACTGAAATTATAAAAAAGATGGATAGCTCAGTTTGTGTGCCCCAAAAGAAAAAGAAGCCTAGGATGCCAAACTCTCCTGCCCCTCACTTTGCCATGCCTCCTATTCATGAAGACCATTTAGAGAAAGTGTTGGACCCCAGTGTGTTTACTTTTGGTTTGGGGAAGAAAAAGGAAAGTCGTCCAGAGATGTCACCGGCTTTACATTTGATGCAGAGCCTCGACACAAAGTCCAAATTGAGGCCCAAACGAGCATCAACAGAAGAGAGTATCCTTTTGAAGTCCTTGAACACTAATGGGAAAAACAAACCTGTGGTAGTGCCAGAAATAAATGATAAAGAAAACAAGGACATCACCAACGGTGCTGTTAAGAGATCCAGGCTAGAAAAAAGTGCACTTTTCTCAAGCATGTTGTCTTCTAATCTACCAAAAGACAAAATCTTTTCCCCCTCTGTGACATTGGCCTCTACCATGACCACATCTTTTAGCACTTCTCAGAACACTTCCCTTTCTCGGTCTTTAGTGTCACAGCCCAAGATCGAGGGCGCCCCACCCTGTGGTGTGGGCAGAGATCAGCCGAATCTTCCACCCAACGACTCATTAACGGTCTTCAGTTTCGACTCATCAAATGCATCTCATTCAGGTTTAAAAAGTCCAAGCTACATGGAAAAACACCTGAAAAAAGAAGAAAGCAAAAAGGATCTGGATTCACAAAGCAACGTCCACTTACAGGAAACTAAGTTTTCAAAACCTAAGAACATTGATGATATGGAAAAGGCTAATCACATTGAAAGTGTTCTTAAACCAAACTTGCCAAACTATGGAAACAGTGACACAGACTTCACAGGTTTTTTCAAATCCAGCCGGTTTGATCCAAACATTGCTTTTTCTGGAATGTCATTGTCAGACACATTGGTAAGTAGCAACATATTAT
The DNA here is from genome assembly GCA_004026745.1 of Myrmecophaga tridactyla. Lineage (NCBI taxonomy): Eukaryota > Metazoa > Chordata > Mammalia > Pilosa > Myrmecophagidae > Myrmecophaga > Myrmecophaga tridactyla. The sequence goes on from PVIY010000077.1 coordinate 56,963, forward strand.
AATTGATTTGAGGTTTTTAGAAAGTGGGAGGAAAGATGAATGACGAGCAATTCATGTAATTCTTTTGCAAATGGTTATGCTCATGTTGGTATGTTTCCTGTTCATTCATCACATATTTGAAAACCTATGTACAAGTGGCTGTTAAGGTTCAAGGATAAAGGTACTAGGATTCTATTCTCAAGGCATTCATACTGTAGTAGGAAAAATAAGCTATATGTGTTATAGGGCACTTGGGAATTTATGCATTGTATTATAAAAATATAAAGTATGAAAGTATAAGAAGTGTAGATAAGGGGCTTTGAGAGTTCAGAGACTGACAAGATACTTCTACTTACCTAGTTCTGTATTGAGACATTCAGTACTACACTAGTAGTGGGCCTGCAATTTTGAAGATTTGTGAAGCATGTCCTTCTGTCTGGAAAGATCCCAGCTGAGGAATGTTATTCCTAATCTCTTGCCTTTGCACTATGATATTCTCTCTTAATTCCCATAAGTAGCAATAAGTGCTTATCCCATGCAATTGAGAAAATATTTTCTCTTTATTTGGAATTAGTTTTATTGTCATTGTCTCTTCGGTTTCTCTCTTTTTAAATTTTTTTTAATTGTGGTAACATTACACAACATAAACTTTCTCATCTCAGCCCATCCCAAGATGAAAATTTAGTGGCATTAGTTCCCATTCACCATGTTGTGCCACCACCACCACCATCCATTGCTGAAACATTTCCATGACCCCAGAGACCTTGAACCCATCATGCATTAATTCCCTAGTCCACCTCCACACCACTTTACCGCTTAATGTATTTTCTGTCTCTGTGAATTTGCATATTCTAATTACATCTTTTAGTGAAATCATACAATATCTGTCCTTTTGTCTCTGATTTCATCACAAAATATGATTTTGAGGAGTAATTACGAAGATTTCTCCATCTGAATGCCAGAGGTGGTTTTTTAAATTCAGTTTTTAATGTGAATTTTAGCAAAAGAGGGAGGACAACAAAAGAAAAAAGGAGAATATAAATTTTGAGGTTGGCTCTGTTAGCCCCAAAACTTGGGTGTAGCCCACTGTGAACAGGTTGTCTAGCAAGCGTAATGATGATCCAACACAATTTACTGGGCAGAAGAAATACCCTGTGCCCTCCCTGTGTGGACAAGGCACAGCTACATGTTTCGGTTGCTGTGTTGGCTTTTGCTACAAGCCTATTATAGAACGTTTAGTTGAGTTTCCAGCAGAGGCTCAGATCCCCTTTCTCATGTGATTTTGTTAACCAGTGGGTTGCAAACTTTTTGGTCTCTTTTTCATTCTTAAAAAGTATGGAGGACTCCAGGAACTTTTGTTTATATGGTTCATGCTTATTGCTATTTACTATAGTAACACTGGGACAATTTTAAAACTCAAGAACATACAAGCCTCTGTGCATTAGCCATCAGCAGTGACGTCAGCACATGCCTTGGAGCCCCCAAGAGAAGAGAGTGAAAAAGTGAAAAACCTGCAGTCATTTTGAAAATAATTTGAGCTCATGGACTCCCTGAAAGGATCTTGGGAAAGCCCCATGGGGCCTCTAGATCACATTTTAAGAACCTCTGCTATAAGAAAATTGAATCAACACTCAAATGTCATAAGATTCTCTCAAGCACAAAATTTCCACAGACCACTTCACGTTAGTTACAGCCATGTTCTCTCCTTTTAATCATTCTTAGATAAGTGCTTCTCTTATTTGACAAACTCCTTGACTGAGTCTGACACAAAATATATAGAGTTTCCCTATGAATGCCCTTGAAAACCAAGCTAAATGGAATAAAAAGGAGAAACAGTGATTTCTACCTTTTCTAGGCCTTTTTATGAGGCCCAATGGCTGATTTTTTTCCCTTAAATTTTTTCTTTAGATCCTGTGTTTTGTTGACTGTATAAGTAGTCTAACTTGAATGTCTTTCCTGAATTTGTTTCAAATTTCAGACTTTTTCTTCAGCTTAACTCCCTCTAATGTGTATATATAAATAAACATGTGCCATTTTAATCCCTAGCAAAATGGGCATATTTTGGGCATATTCCACTTTGGTGTAATGCAATAAAGTGCCATCAGATCAAAGGTAGTGGCTAGCATGGGCATCCTGGTCAGCATTGAAAGTAGTAAATGTTCTGCAGTATTTTTACGTGTGTAATTAGTATTGTTATTATCATATGCATTGCAGGCTTTATTGGTCTCATCAGAAACTCTTGAAAATGAGTAGTTTTGGAGCCATATAAAAATGTAGTTTACCATCAGAAAGGATGAAAGAAGTATACTCTATGCAATGTACATTGTGAAATCTACCATGAATGCTTTTATTTAGCTTAGTAGTTGCTTTGTGATGGTAGATGTTACTATGAAAAAAACATAGATTCAGATAGGATGCGACTATAAACATGTAAATTGATTCAGCTCATTCTAGATAAGTGATTAATACATTATAACTTCAGATTATAACAAGATCATATGGCAATCATTTGAATTATATTAGTTAGATTCTTATTCTGTGAACTAACATAAAACATGGAACCTGAATTTTCTGGCATTGGTGGAGATATCCTAGGTAGTGAAATGAGGAGAAATGGAAATGGCAAGTTCAGTTAGAGGGAAAAAGAGAGCTCCTCATTTAGTAGTGTAGAACCAAAGGGAGTTTTAATACATCCTTGGCATAGATCAGGATGGACATGCTTCACACTATGGGAGGCAAATATAATCTTGCTTAAAAGGTCCTGGGAGGAGAAATGAGAACTGTTATACACAGCTGTAATTTTTTGTGTGTGTTTTTGTTCATCTGATTACAGACATTTAGAGGAAATGTCCAAAGCAAAATCAATCCCCGGCCTGGAAAGGTAAGATTATTTTCTGCATCTAGTCTATATTTATTTTGGTCTGATAAAGTATGACAAAGTGAGATACCACCCTCATTTTCTTGTAGGTTGTGATTTACAGTGAACCTGACGTATCCGAGGATTGTATTGAAGTGTTCAGTGACATTCAGGATTGCAGCTCTTGGACCCTTTCTCCAGTGATAGTCATAAAAGTCGTCAGGGGATGGTAAGAATGGCATTTTGAGTTCCTGATTTACAGGGTTTGTGTTTTACATATATTGAATTCCCTTTCTGGTCCTCAGTACTTATTTAAAGTTATGCAGCTTGTAATGTGAAGGGCAGGAAATACTCATAGTTAGTATTAAAAGTAATTAATATTTTAAAGGATGGTTTTAATCATGTTTCCAATTACAGGAATGATACATGTTTATTGTAGAAAAATCAAAGAAGTAGAAGAAAAAGCTCCTTTTTTCCACATTCCCTGCATAGTTTTGGGCTAATGATAAACCAGCATCTGCAGTATACTTTGGTTTATGAATTCTATTTATAAACTTCTTTGAAATAAAAAGGATAGAGCTGTAAACATTTATGGTTTACAAAATTAGTAAGCCTTGGGTGGTTCAGTGGTAGAATGCTCGCCTTCCATGTTGGAGACCCGGTCTGATTCCTGGACCATGCACCCCCCCCCAAAAAAAATTAGTAAGCCTTTCTTTGGTTTCTGTTAATTAAATATGCAGCATCTTTTTATTAGGTATATAGTACATTTTAATACATTTTCCCATATATACAACATATCCTTTAGAAAACAATAGTATTAGCTTTTGGTTCTTATATTTGCAAACTTTGTGAATTGCACTTAAACATTTTTACTAACAATTTTGTTTTTAATAAAGCAGCAGCTTTTCTTCCTTTCTTTTGTATGTTTGTTGGTTCTCTCTTTTCTTGAACCATATTACTTAAGAACAGCACTTTAATATGTTGACATGAAGTTTTTCTTTAGTGTTTCCTTATTGTTGGGAAGAATATTTTCCATTAACAGACATATAGTCATTGGTATGGCTCAATGGATATGGTAAGTTAAAGTACAAGCCCTCTAAGAGAAATGTCTACGAGTATAAGGAGGGAAAAAAACCTCCACTACAGTAAAAGCCCATTCATCTGCTGTATTCCTATTCACAAATCTCAATTAATTGGCAATTCCATAGAGCGTGAGTAGCTCTATAGCATTCATATTAATGACCCAAAAGTTCTCTAAGATCCTAATATTGTTCTTGAATTATCAGAGGGTTAGTTATGCCCAGTGAAGTTTTAGTTTTAGGGAGAGTTTAATTACTAGAAAATTAGTCCTCTTTATAGGCTGTATGTGTGATGTTAGTCAGAATATTTGAGTAACCTAAACCTCTCTCCCAGGGCTGGCTAACAGCTTTGCTATATTTTTGTACTTAGCTGGATTTTGTATGAGAAACCAAATTTTGAAGGGCATTCCATCGCCTTAGAAGAAGGAGATTTGGAACTGTCTGGTCTTTGGGGAATAGATGATGCTGTTGAAAGAAACGATGAAGCAGAGTCTCCTAAGCCTGTGGTGATTGGTTCAATTAGGCATGTGGTCCAGGTAGGTTATGACACACTTGGATTTTATTTATTTACTTAGCAAATATTTATTGAATGGCAGGGGCTATTCTTTTTCTTAAGGGAAGTGTTCATTTTATGAAATAAATGGATGGGGAAAAATACTTGATTGGTGCTTATGGATTTTTTTTCTAAGTTGAGAATTTGTATATTTTAAATATTGAGAAAAGAAACATTGTTCTGAGTAGAAATTTTTTCATAATAAAGTCCTAAAGGTAAATGAATAATATACATTGCCCTATCTCTCACTTCTGGGCCTCCCATTACCATCTTCTGAATAAATCACTTTATAATAATGAATCACTTGTTGTTTTTAATAATCTTTTTGTTAGAGAGGTTGTAGGTTTACAGAAATATCACATATAAAATATGTAAAATACAGAGTTCCCATACAGCACCCTATTATTGACACCTTGCATTAGTGAGGTACATTTGTTATAATTCATGAAAGAATATGTTTATAATTTTACTATTAACTATAGTCCATCATTTGCAATTGGGGTTCATTGTGTTATACGTCCTATGTTTTTTCTTTTAATTTTTATTCTAATAACAGATATATGACCTAAATCACTTGGTTTTGATGTGTTCTGTACAAACAGACTTTTCTTTTATATGGTTTTCTGATTGCTATATGAGTTCAGGTTACTTTGAGTGACTTAAAGGTATTCTAGTTAGGAAAAAGAACAACCAAAAATAACTCAGTTGATAGTTCAACTCTGAAATTTCAGGTGCATTTTTAACAAAAAAGATATTTGAGGCCGTTTTATGGACTGGATAAAATTTCTTGGTTCCTATTCATTGATGGAGTAGGTGTATCAGAGTCCTTCTTTATGGCTTTTAGGATTTTGATGATTCCTTACTTTTAAAAAATGTAATTGATGATATTTTCCAAGTGGCAAATTAAAATTCCCAGCTTGTGTAATAGACATAGAGGTTAGGGTGAATGGGGAAGAATAGGAAGGCTCTAAAATGAGAGTGAGTAAGAATGAGTAACAATTTTTGGTAAAGAAAAGTTTTACCTACTTCCTAGGTCATTGTTTCTGATTGACTTTGGTGATAATTGGTATTCTAAATGAGTTATCTTCTAAAAATTTTAAGCACTGATAAGCAATAACGCATGGGAACTCCATTGCAAAATGTCCAATGTGGGTGGAGTGATTTACTTGCAATTTTTTTTTTATTGCTCAAATAATCTTGCCAATAAAGGAATGTTTAAAAACATCATCTGAATCCTACCACCGTGAAGTGTCTGCTCTCTTCGTTCTTCTGAATTCTCTACCCTCTCTTGGCTGTTAACTCATCTCCTTTTTCTGTTTTTGTAATCTTAATGCAGGTACAATGTTGCTCTGTTTTTTTTTTTTTTTCACTTAATACCATGGTTCTCTATTCTTTTTCCCTCTCCACACTATTTTCTTGACGATCATACTCCCATCGGTGACATTTCTCAGTGATTTGCAACTAAGTGATGGATGTATCAGAATTTGTGGGGAGGAGATTTGGTCATATCCAGGAGGGCAGACTAAGGGAAAAGAAGCATGTTATTAAAGAGACCTCCTATTTTCTCCTGATGGTAGTAGACTCATGTTCTCACATGGTTTGAGATTTAACCAAGTGTGCTGTTCCATTGGATTGATATGCCATTATTTACCATTCTTCTTTGGGGGGAACTTTTGATTGTTTCTAATCTTTTACTATTTTAAAAGATTATTTTACTGTTTCAAAATAATGCTGCACAAACATTCTTGTGCATTTTATAATTTATAATTTTCTCATTTATTTCCTTGGGATAAGTTCTTCTGAAGGGCGTCATATTAAAGTAGAAGAACACTCCATGGCTCATGATAAATCGTGAATTATATATATTTTAAAGGTTATATGCATGAATTCTTGAGTGAAGACACAATGTATATATTCAAGAGGATTGCCTTTTAAATTCATTAGCGTTGTTCCATTTGATAATGTTTGAAAGAGCCTGAACTAACCCTAATGTCAGCATTTCTTCTGGACTACAGCTCACCTAACTCAGTAACATAACAAACAGAGGTTCAAAAAATATTCAATTACTGCGTAGGCACTCAGCCAGAAGAGCCCTTTTGAAGGGCCCCAGACAGCAGGGCATGCATCAGTGACCAAAGTACAGAGATTTGAAATCACCATAAATGGGTACCTTTGTCATTTATGGTGAAAACACCATAAATGGGTACCACTTAGACCAAACTGTTGTCATAGAGGCTTAATCACGGTCAAGGAGAGGTGGCTTATAGGCCCAAAATTACAGCTGAGGAAGACTCCAAGTGTACCCATTCTATAGACTAACACTTCTGGAGCAAAGGAACCGAAACTCCTATGATCAAGGAAAGCCAAGCAGCTTTTTCAGTGAGGAGGAGAGAAATATGTTTCAACTCTAATAAAATACATTTGCTTTAGTATAATACTGTCATGTATGACTGAAGCAGTGCGTCTACCCCTGAAGTGACATATCATTAAATCATGGGTGAAAACAGGAAAAGAATAAAATGACAAGTGCTCTGTGAAATATATGTGTATATAAAGCTTATTTTAATTAGTCATACACACACACAAAATAATGAGTTAACTATAGAGAAAATAGAGGTGTAATTATTCTAAATGTATATATGCATTTTTCAGGATTACAGAATTAGTCAAATTGACTTATTTACTGAACGAGAAGGATTAGGACTCTTAAATTCCTACTTTGATGACACTGAAGAAATGCAGGGGTTTGGTGTCATGCAGAAGACCTGTTCCATTAAAGTGCACTGGGGCACGTGAGTATTTTTTTATCAACTATAATTTTAGTGGAGTTTTTTTTCATGCACATAGTACTGGAGAGACTTAAGATGCAGTCTCTGATTTGTTGTCTTGTAGCGTAATTATTGGCTAAAAGGTATTTTTTATAAGGCACATACAATTCTAATTCTTTTGTTCATATGTTACTGATACACCTCTCTTATAAACAATAACAATTTTTTGGAGGAAGTATGAACAAAACCTACGTGTGTCACGTAGAGCTTTCCTTATCACAGATGAACTTGATTCATTCAAAACTGGGTAACAGATCATACCTTCATGGTCTGGATGCTAAGGAGATAATTCAGAGTGTGGGGCCCTGAGAGTTCAGATGGGATGGAGAGCTCCACCATGGTATTTTCTCTAACGTCCTCGCACAATACTGCCCCGAGCCCCTAGATACTGGTTTCACAAACCATAGAAAATTGTTAAGAGCATTTTGCAGAAAATGGGTATATCGCAAATAGGGGAGATATTAGGATAGGAAGTGCAGGCCAGAGTACCTTAAGTCACATGAAAGTGTCTGAGATGTAGGAAGACACATTAAAGCTCCGTTATACTTTGTAAACAAAGTATATGCAGTTCTCCAAGCACCATTTGTTGAAGAAGCTGTTCTTTCTCATTGAGTTAGCTGTCCCACCTTATCAAAGATCAGTTGTCCATAGATGAGAGGGTCGATTTCTGAACACTCAGTTTGATTCCATTGGTCAGTATATCTATCTTTATGCCAGTACTATCTTATTTTGACCACTGTGGTTTTGTAATATGCCTTAAAGTCAGGTAGTGGGAGACCTCCCACTTCATTTTTCTTTCTCAAGATATTTTCAGCTATTTGGGGCACTCTGCTGTTCCAAATAAATTTGATTATTGGTTTTTCTGTTTCTTCAAAGTAAGTGGGATTTTAGTTGGCATTGCATTGAATCTATAAATCAATTTGGGTAGAATTGACATCTAACTATGTTTTAATTTCCAGTCCATGAACACGTTTTTCCTTCCATTTATTTAGGTCTTCCTTGATTTCTTTTAGCAATGTTCTGTAGTTTTCTGTGTACAGGTCTTTTTGTCCTTGGTTAGATTTATTTCTAATTATTTTATTCTTTTGGTTGCTATTGTAAATGAAATTTTTTTCTTGGTTTCCTCCTCAGATTAGTCCTTACGAGTGTGTAGAAACTGCTGATTTTTGTGCGTTGATCTTGTGTTTTGTCACTTTGCTGTACTCATTTATTGGCCCTAGTAGCTTTGTTGCAGATTTTTAAAAATTTTCTACATATAGGATTGTCATCTGCAAACAGTGAAATTTTTATTTGTTCCTTTCCAATTTGAATGCCTTTTATTTCTTTTTCTTGCCTATTTGCTCTAGCTAGAACTTCTAGTACAATGTTGAATAATGGTGACAGTGGGCATCCTTGTCTTGTTCCTGATTTTAGAGAAAAAGCTTTCAGTCTTTCCCCATTAAGTATGATATTAGCTGTGGGTTTTTCACATATTCCCTTTATTATGTTGAGGAATTTTCCATCTCTTCCTATCTTTTGAAGTGTTTTCATCATGAAAGGGTGCTGAATTTTATCAAATGCTTTTTCTGCATCAATCTAGATGATCATGGGCTTTTTCCTTATCGATGTGGTATATTACATTAATTGATTTTCTTGTGTTGAACCATCCTTGTATACCTGGAATAAAAGCCTTTGGTCATGGTGTATAATTCTTTTAATGTGCTGAATTCTGTTTGTAAGTATTTCATTGAGTTTTGCATTTATATTCATTAAAGAGATTGGTCTGTAATTTTCTTTATTATAGTACCTTTGTCTAGCCTTGATATTAGGGTGATGTTGGCTTCATAGAATGTGTTAGTTAACTTTCCCTCATCTTCAATTTTTTGAAGAGTTTGAGGAGGATTGGTACTAATTCTTTCTTGAATGCTTGGTAGAATTCACATGTGAAGCCATCTGGTCCTGGGCTTTTCTTTTTTGGGAGTTTTTCAATGACTGATTTAAGCTCTTTTGTGATTGGTTTGTTGAGGTCTTCCATTTCTTCTTGAGTCATTGGTGGTTGTTCATGCCTTTCTAGCAAGTTGTCCATTTCATCTAAGTTGTTTAGTTTGTTAGAGTATAGTTGTTCATTGTATCCTCTCATTATCTCTTTTATTTCTATGGGGTCAGTAGTTATGTCCCCCCTCCCATTTCTGATTTTATTTATTTGCATCCTACCTCATTTTTTCTTTGTTAGTCTAGCTAAGGGTCCATCGATCTTATTGATTTTCTTGAGGAACCAGTGTTCTAGTTTGCTAGCTGCCAGAATGCAATATACCAGGAATAGAATGGCTTTTTAAAGGGGGAATTTAATAAGTTTCTGGTTTATAGTTCTAAGGCTGAGAAAATGTCCCAATTAAAACAAGTTTCTATAGAACTGTCCAATTTAAGGCATTCCGGGAAAGATACCTTGATTCAAGAAGGCCGATGAAGTTCAGGGTTTCTCTCTCAGCTGGAAGGGCACATGGCAAACACTGCATCATCTGCTAGCTTTCTTTCTAATACCCTGAAAGGTGTTTTCCTTCTTCATCTCCAAAAGTCGCCAGCTGGTGGACTCTGCTTCATGATTCTGTCATTCTTCTCTGCTCTCTGTGTATCTCCTCCTTTGTCCAAAATGTTTGCTCTTTTATAGGATTCCAGTAAAGTAATCAAGACCCACCTGGAATGGGTGGCGACACATCTCCACCTAATCCAGCATAACAACCACTCTTGATTGAGTCACATCTCCAGGGAGATGATCTAATTCAAGTTTCCAGCATACAGTACTAAATAGGGATTAGGAAGAAATGGCTGCCTTTACAAAATGGGATTAGGATTAAAACATGGCTTTTCTAGGGTATATACATCCTTTCAAACTGGCATAACCAACTTCTAGTTTTGTTGATTCTCTATTGTCTTCAGGTTCTCAATGTCATTTATTTCTGCTCTAATCTGTGTTATTTCTTTCCTTTTCTTTGCATTTGGTTTAGTTTGTTCTTTCTCTGGTTCCTCCAGGTGAGCAGTTAATTTCCCTATTTCTGCTCTTTCTTCTCTTTTAATATAGGTGTTTAGGGCAATACATTTCCTCTCAGCACTGACTTTGCCACATCCCATAAGTTTTGATATGTTGTGTTCTCATTTTCATTTCCCTTGAGATATTTACTGACTTCTCCTGTAATTTCTTCCTTGATCCCCTGGATGTTTAAGAATGTGTTGTTCAGGCTCCATATATTTGTGAATTTTCTAGACTTCTGCCTGTTATTGATTTCCAGCTTTATTCCTTTATGATCTGAGAAAGTATTTTGTGTAATTTTGATCTTTTAAAATTTTTTAAGACCTGTTTTGTGGCCCAACATGTGGTCTATCCTGGAGAATGATCTATAAGCACTTGAAAAAAATTGTATCCTGATGTGGAGTTACAATGTTCAGTAGATATCTGTTAAGCCTAGTTCATTTATTATATTATTCAAGAGCTCAGTTTCCTTATTTATCCTCCGTTTAGATGTTGTATACATTGAGTGGTGTATTGAAGTCTCCAACTATTATTGTAGAGGTGTTTACTTCTCTCTTCAGTGTTGTCAGTGTTTGCCTCATATATTTTGGGGCACTCAGGCTCAGTGCATAAATATTTATGATTGCTATGTCATGGGTTGTCCCTTTTATTAATACATAGTGTCCTTCTTTGTCTCCTTTAATACTTACATATTTGAAGTCTAATTTGTCTGATATTAGTATAGCTACTCCTGCTCTTTTCTAGTTGTTGTAAGTGTGAAAATTTTTTCCAGCCTTTCACTTTCAACCTATTTTTGTCTTTGGGTCTAAAGTGAGTCTCTTGTAGACAGCATATAGATGGGTCCTGTTTTTTAATCTATTCTATCAGTCTGTGTCATTTGATTAGGGAGTTTAATCCATTAACATTTAGTATTATTACTGTAAAGGTGGTACTTTCTTCTTCCATTTTTGTCTTTTGGATTTAATATGTCATACCTTTTGTTTTTTTCTTTTTACCCTTATTGATAATCTTCATTTCTACACTCTTCACCAGACCTCTCTTTCCTGTCTTTTCCTTTTTACCTGTAGTACTCCCTTTAGTATTTCTTATAGAACAAGTCTCCTGTTCATAAACCCTCTCAGTTTCTGTTTATCTAAATATTTTTAACTCTCCTTCATTTTTTTTCCCCCAAAACAGAGCCCCCCAAAATTTGGTACAATATGCATGGATGTATGGTATGTGATTTATCATTTGTTTGTCCTTCATTTTTGAAGGACAGTTTTTCCAGATGTAGAATTCTTGGTCGGCAGTTTTTCTCTTTCAGTATCTCAAATATATCATACCACTGCCTTCTCATCTCCATGGTTTCTACATAAAGTCTTATAGGAATTTCCTTGTTATGTGATGAGTCACTTTTACTGCTGTCAGAATTCTCTTTTTGTCCTTGACATTTGACAGTCTGATTAGTAAGTGTTTTGGGGTGTCGGTCTGTTTGGATCTATACTGTTTGGGGTATGCTATGCTTCTTGGATCTGTAATTTTATGTCTTAAGAGTTGAGAAATTTTCAATGATTATTTCCCCCATTATTCTTTCTGCCCTTCTCTTTCCCTTCTCTTCTCCTTCTGGGACACCCATACCATGTATATTCATGTGCTTCATGTTGTCATTCAGTTCCCTGACACCCTGCTCATAAGTTCCCATTCTTTGCCCTATTTGTTCTTTTGTGTGTAGGATTTCAGATGTCCCATCCTCTAGTTCACCAGTCCTTTCTTTTGGCTCTTCAAATCTGCTCTGTATATCTCCACTGTGTTTTTCATCTCTTCTGTTGTGCCTTTCCCATAAGTTCTGTTATTTTTCAACCTTTTCAGTTCTTCTCTATTGTCACCCAGTGTCTACTGTATATCCTTCATCTCTTTTGCCACATTTTCCTTCAACTCATTGAATTGATTTAGAAGATTTGTTTGAATATCCTTGACTAGTTGTTTCAATTCCTATATCATATTTGAAGTGTTAGTTTGTTCCTTTGTCTGGGCCACATCTTCATGCTCCCTAGTACGACTTGTGATTTTTCGCTGGTGTCTAAGCATCTGATTTCCTTGATTAGTTTATCTGGAGGCCATTTTCTGTCTTTTACCTAGGGTTTTCTTGTTGGTTGGCTTTGTTCTCTTTCTGTTCTTTGACTTTCAGTTCAACTTATTCTAGATCTCTAGCATAACTTCATTTAAGCGATCAGCATTTTTTAGCTCTTGCTTTTCTGTTTTTTGCCCTGTTTATATGGAAGTATTTTTGAGGAGGGTGCCCCCAGATAAGATGGACCCCAATCAGATTATCCTAGACAAGCTAGGCCCAGGACTTAGGAAGACAGTAGAATCAGCATCAAGTTTCCCTAGGAATGAGACCCATCAGTGTGCCAGTTTTTCCTGTGAGGCCTCTTGATTCTGTTCTTTTACTATCCTTTCCAGAAGATAGCACTTGTCAGCCTACTGTTCCCCACCAGCATAAAATAGTAAGGTTCCTTTAATTCTCAGCAAACCCCATCCTTGCCAGGGGTGTGGTTGAGACAGAGGCTGTGGCAGAAGGCAGGCTTAAACTGCTTCTGTTGTCCACCTCCTGGGGTCTGATTTTCTAAATAACAGTCACTGCCTGTACTGGCCTTGACCCCGTTTTGGGGGAAGGGGAGCCATTCTTCAGCCCCCTGTTCCCTGCAGGTTGGAAAATTTGCAAGTGTCTCAAACATACCCCCTTTCCCCCCTACCTGAAATGTGCTTGACACAGGCTCAGTTCTGCTTTTTTGTAGGTTGAAACTGCTGCTGCTATCCCAGCCCCTGGTATCTGGATTCTCTGAAGGAGAGCCACCACTTGTGCTGGGCCCTGCCCCCCACCACAGTTTCTTGGGGAAGATATACCCTTTAAGGAATTATCTTCTTTACCTTAAGTCTGCCCTGTCTGAAAGCTGAGAATGTCTGCCACTTTCTTTAATGACTGCTAAGTAGTAAAAGAAAAAAGATAATCCTTTTCAGAGCTGGTCCACAACACCCCTTTACCCACCCCCCACCAGGTTCCCTAGTTAACAGCTGGAGTTGGTACCTAACTCTCTGTGCCCCTTTTCTTAAGGCACAGCCCTTTTCCAGTATTCTGAGCTCAGCGAACTCCAAAGCCTCTGTTGTTTTTTCCATCAGCCCTCTCTGCCAAGGAGAGACCTCCAGATTTCTTTTGTTTATTTATCTGTGATCAGAGCTTATATTCAGCTTGTATTCTGAATGTGTTAATCAGATCTGCAATTGGAGATTGGTTGAGCTCTCTGTCTCTTGCTCCTATTAGAGAGTGCTTCTTTTTTCCCATGGAGGAGAGACTCCAAAAGAGCCTGTCATTCCAGTTGGGGAGTGATGCCGGCATGGACGCTTTACTTAAGTTCTTTGCTGTGATCTTAGCCCTTCTGCCCATTCCAGGCTAGTGTATGATGTGTATCTGGCCCCTTCCATATGAATTTGATGAAGGACTTTTCCTTTTCTTCAGGAATACTGCTGTAATTTTGATTGGGAGAGTGTAACTAGTTTTTAAACCTCCGTGTTAAGCAACTGGTTGATAGCAGTAATCATCCTCCCAGAGGTGAGGACATACTTGTTTTGTGTGTGTGTGTGTGTGTGTGTGTGTTTTGTTTTTAGTGTTTTCAATAAACAGAAACAAAGAATTTTACTCAGAGATTGCATTAGATTATCTGCTCCACCACCATCATTTAACCAAGAAGACCTGCTTTGATAATTTTTCCAAAGTTAGAGTTAATTCTGGTGCAGTTAGTAGCCATACTAGAATGTAGGTGTTCTGCTTGGCAAGTCAAGGGACTTTATTTTTTAATGACCAAATAGTCTCTGATCATTTTTATCATGAAATATTTGATATGTACACCAGAATATGCCTACATATATGAGAGTATGAAGTCTAATAAAAAAACAAACTTCCATGTTCCCATCACTCGACTGACAACCTAGACCGTTACCAACACTGCCCTGCGTAGCCTGCCCTGTGACCGTCCTTTTGCCTCCTCCACTTGTCACCACTCTCCTGAGTTTTGTGTTTTTCTTATTCTCTCACTTTATATGGTTTCACCATATAATATGTGTCCTTTAAAAATGTTTTGGTTTTGCCCCTTACATTATCAATCCCCTGTGCTTGTTCTTTTTACCCTGTATCATTTCTAAGATTACCCATATTCATGAATATACCTGTATTTCATTTCTTTTTTCACTGCTACATAATATTCCACGTGTGTATTTTATTGTGGAATTTACCCTACCAGAGCTCAATTTTTTTTATCATGAAAGTTTTCAAACATACACAAAAATAGATAGTATAGTTCAGTGAGCATCCATATACTCTCCACTTAGAACCAATAATAGTAAACATTTTGCCATATTTACTTTATCTTTTTTTTCTTGAACGTTTGAAAATAAATTGCTGATATCATGATCCTTGGTTCCTAAATACTTCAGCCTAAATCTCCTTATAATGACATTCTCCTGTATAGCTACCATTGTTATCAAACCTAAGAAAATTAACAACAAGCCTTGATGATAGCTAAATAACCCATAATCATACTTTCCCAGTTGTCTCAGGAATGTCTTTTGTGGGTTTTTTTTTCTTTCATTTTAAACAAGACCCCATCAAGATTCATAAAATGCATTTGCTTTTTCTGTCTCTTTGATCTCTTTTAATCACAATAGTGCCTCCATCTTTGTTTCCCATGCCACTGACTTTTTGAAGAATTTATGCCAGCTATATTAATAGAATGAGCCATATTCTGGATTTTTCTGCATGTTTCCTCATGGTCTGATCTAACGTGTTCATCCGTCCCCTGCATTTTAAGGTGTTAGGTCTAGAGGTATGATTAGAGTTGGGCTGAACAGTTTTGACAGGGCCCTTGGCATAGGCAGGACTGTGTTTTATGCTGCATCACAGGTGACACAGGTGACCAGGTCACCAAGTAGTTAAAGTAGTGCTTCCCGTGTCTCTTTGTTGTAAAGGTGCCTTCTCCTCCTTGACATTTATAGCCTCACCCTTTTCCGAAGTCAGCACACTCACATTTAATCCTTTGAATATCCCCTTGATTTTTCTGTAAATGGCTGCATTTGTGTACAGTCATAGCTGGAGAGGAAAGCATATGATCCGGCTGGAAATACTGTTTTTGGTTTAAGAACAAGCAAACAATGTAAGACCAATTTTTCTTGTGTGACTCTAAGGGTATTTCTAAAAGTGTAATTACACAAATGTTTTTAATAAATATATGAGTAGACATAGTAATTACTTCAATATTCATCTTTTTGTAAACACTTAGTATATTTGTTAGAGATAGAAAATAAGCTCAAATCCTATAATCATACTGTTTATTCATAATACAGACAAAAACTCATTACCTGAGTACATGGGGAAAAAAGAGTACATTTAGAAACTGGAAAATACTGCCCGAAGATTTTTTTTTTCCCTCTCATAAGGGCCTCATGAATAAAGTATCTTGTTGGAACAGCATTGAGGGAAAATAAATCATGCATGTTCTCCGTATATGAGTTTTTAAATTCCAGAGTTCGCCCAGCATTCCTCAATGTCTGAGTTACCCAGCAGTCCCTCAGTACTCAGTGAGGAGGTACTCTCCACAAAGCATTCTTTTCAAGTGTATCAGTGTATGTGTTTAGTTTCTTTTTTTTTTTTAATAAAGTTCCCTTTACCCCAAATTACCCACCTTCCATAAATGTTATGTGACTAAATCACATGCTTCAAAGTAAGTTAGTTTTTGTTTCAGATGAATAAATCCCAGAACTCATATTATAGAAGGAAAGACTCATGGAAAGGATGCTTTAGTAAGCATTATTTCAGAACCTCAGAATTGTTTGTTCATGAGCCATGTGCTTTTCTGCTTATGAAAATGAAGCCTGTTCACTTATGGAGGAATCAGACTTCAGGGCCCCGACTTTGTTAGCCAGTTTATATCACTGATGACAGACTGCCATTGTGGCACAAAGTTCGCATGTATTGTGCCAAGAAGTGTGCAATATGCCCTTAATTGCCATGCTTTAAATGTATGGAGGTTTAAAGGTGCCCCATCATCCTTGGCCTCTGTTTTGTGATTTAGGTTTAGGGATATAGAAATGCATTTTTAAAAGAAGCCTCTTTTTTCTGAAATTTTTTATTGAAGTATAACAGCCATACACAAAGGAGCACAACAAATCTTATGTGTGCAAGCCGAGTGAATTTTCACCGGGTGAATAAACACATGCGACCATCACCCAGATCAGGAAAGAGAACATTATCTACATCTCAGAAGCTCCCTCCCCATGACACCTCCCCCTGCTCCTCCTCCCCTTCCCTGCCACGCACTTATTATTCTGTAGGTGAGTTTTGATTCCCCACCCATACCTCACCCACAGCCTCCCAACGTTCTTTTTCTTTGTGGGTGTTGGCAAAGCTTTAGTAAGATTCTGGTTGTATACTTGATCAATCGTAAGAAGCTACTGATTTATCCAGAGGACTCTTCAGCAGAAGCCGTTACCAAAAAATGTGCCCTTGGATCAAATTGGAGGAAAAAGAGAAAAGCAAAGAGGGAAGAACCAGACCCATTTTGCTTTTCTTGGCCTAATGTTCTATATACATGGGGAGTGTGGTGCAGTACTACAAGCTGGACATCTGAGCTACACGAACAAAGATTTGGAGACTAAGTGATCAACCAGAATCCTGTATGTTTAAATTTACACACACAGGAACACCTCTTGTGGTGGTTTGGAGCTGTAGGAACCCCATAAGAACACGTTTAAATTAATCCATTCCTGTGGGTGTGAACCCATTGTAAGTAGGACCTTTGGATGAGGGTACTTGGGTTAAGATGTGTCCCACCTCACCTTGGTCAGGATGGGTGTTAATCCTCCTACTGGAGTCCTTGATAAAGGGAATGAAATTCAGACAGATGAGAGAGAGAGAGCCACAGAGGGAGCCGCCAGAAGCTGAGCAGGAGAGAAGGGAGAGGCCGGAAGACACTACCATAGGCCTTGCCGTGGGACAAGCTAAGGAACCAGTGTCGCCAGCAGCCAGCCCCAGGACACCATAGTCTCTGAAGAGAGAGCATCGCCTAAATGATGCCTTGATTTGGACTTTCTTCCTAACCTCAGAACACTGAGCTGTTAAATTCCAATTTTTAAGCAAGCCCATTGCATGATATTTGCTTGAGCAGCCAAGGAAACTAAAACACCTCTGTTATGTAAAAGTCACTTCTCCAGCAGCCTTACCTTCCCAGACCCCTCCCAGGAGCCCAAACATTTACAAGACTGCAGTCCTCAGCTTGAGTTCTAACAGGCATGATTTTTGGTTTCCTGTTTCTAGCACATTAGAGGAGGGTGGGGCTGCTGGAGCTCTGACCGCAGCCAAACAACATTGGACAAGCCTGATAAGAAGGGTGGGGTAATGAAAAGCCATAAAAATCAGGCCGAAGTACTAGAAAAGCTTTGCAGCCTGGGAGCAAGCAGCCCTACTGACCTTCAGAGCCCCTAGGGCACCACCACACCCCAAATCACACACGCCGTGAAGATTCTGAGTTCATTGTGAAAACAGCGAACTATATTCAGGGAGCTGTCTATAATTAGAAAAATTACCATAAAAATAAAGGATTAAGAGGGAAATTAGGCCACCTGGCCCTTTGGTACTTCCTGCTGTGTGGTCTTGGGCAATTAATTTACCCAAGTTCATCTGTAAAACGGGGACAATAATATTCCTTCCGCATAGCATTGTTGTGAGGATAACATGAAATTCTGGGTGGCATTCCTTATAAGCTCTAGGTAAATGTTAGCTGTTATTAATTTTTAACACCACGACAAATGATTAGGTGAACACCCCATTCTTTGGTTACACGTGAGGTTTAAACCTTTTAAAGCAAAACTGAAGATTTTCTAGCTAGGGCCTCTGTAAATTCATAGCACAACCGGATAACTATTTTTATTACTTAGAAGTAATAGAAACTTTTACACATAGGAACAATTAATAATATAAAATTAAAGTGAGCAAAATCAGCCAAGAAGAAAAGGAGGTTCCATGTACTTATGGTGTTCAATTAAATTGTCCAAATAAATTATATTAGGAAATACACTAGTCAAAATATAAATTTTGTACCAAATAAACATTTTTTGCTTTAGTCTCACACATAAGTTAAAGTTTTAAAATATGAATGACCATCTATTTTAACACCCTGCAACATTGACATTTCCTTTTTTCTTTCTCATGCACAAACATTTTTTAATTTGTCCATGGAATCTTGATTAGGGCATGAGATTTTGTAGGTTCGTCCTGAGTGATGCCCTGATAAATGCCGGAGTGATTTGAACAGTGAATAAAAAAGTTTTGCAAAGTCCCCTTGGGGGGAATGGCAGGAAAGGGAGAAAATTCAACTTCCCCATTTGAAGAAGGCCTGATATTTTTACAAGCAGTGAGGACAACCAAATCAATAGGCCGAGCCCTCAGTCTTCCTATTGCCAAGGATAAGGCTAAGCCTACTTAAAATTAGGCATAGGAGTCACCCCCAGAGAACCTCTTTTGTTGCTCAGATGTGGCCTATAAAAAAAAAAAAGAAGAGGAGGCACAAATAATAGCTTATTCCTCCTCATTCTAATACCTGAGTGTATTATGTTATATAGATCCATCACATCTCCTGCTCTTTTTCTCTTGTCAATGGGGAGAGGCAGAAAAATGAAATATATGGTGAATTGTCACCATTTCTTTCCTTTTTGTTGCTTATTTAGGTGGCTGATATATGAAGAACCTGGATTTCAGGGTGTCCCTTTCATCCTCGAACCTGGTGAATACCCTGACTTATCCTTCTGGGATACAGAAGAAGCCTACATTGGATCCATGCGGCCTCTGAAAATGGTAAAAATGGAACAAAAGTATTCTTGGGGTCCATGGTTCTTTCCTAGCTTGACAACGATCATTCACAGGATGTGACTGTGAGGCAAGAAAGCTAAATGAAACAAACAAACAGACACAAATACCTAATCAATGGGACCTGTTGCCAAACCAAAAAACTTGTTAAATGCTGTGGGTGAAAAATGACCAAGACAAAGTCCTTTGCTTCCAAAGCATCCTCAGCCTTATGTGCGTGCAGATGTGTGCACGAAGTTTCAGCCTAGTGTGAGTTTGATACTGGAAGAACATGAACTAATTCTGAAAACACAAATCCTTCCTCGTGGAGACAGAAGTGAACCCCAACTTGTAGATGATATGGCAGAGGAATGAGGAAGGCTTCACAATAAATTAAGTTGGATCTTTAAAAAATGAGCAGGATTCTTTAGAGGGAGATATCAGAGGATGTTTAGAGAAAGATGTCAGAGAATGCACCCTGGGAGAGGAGTGCCTGGCTGGGGTTATCGGGACAGGCTGTGCTGGCCAGTACTTTGGGGGCAACTGGGGCGGGAGTGCAAATGGGTGTTGGCTCCCCAAGTGTTTGGCTTAGAAAGGAGCCTCATGCTGCTTCTACTTCTTATTGTCTTTTGTCTGTCTCTTCTACTGGCTGTAAGGGCAGAAGGAACTGGCCCCCAGTGTTGAGCAGGGTGCTCCATTACAAGCATGTTTTTGAAACACCACTTTGCAGTTGTCTTCATAGTCAGTTTGAGACAAGTTAGAAAGTTGAGAGGAAAATTCTTATCTTAATTTTACCCCTCTTGCCAAAGCATGTGGTTAAATACCCACACATTGACTGGACTTAATACAAACAATTTTGTCTTTTTTAGAAACTAAATCCTCTTTCAAAGAACGAAGTTTTATTAGAATTATGAATATGAAAAATTGCCCCAAGTTTTGAGAGCAGGTTTTTATGATGACTTATAAAACTGTTAATTTGAGAGGTTCGAAAAGGATAACTTTTGAAGTGGATTACTTATTTGATTGTATCAACTCTGGTTTGTTGATAAAATCAGTCACATTCCTTTTTAATTACAGTTCATTTGGTGCATTTGAGCATCTTTGACTGTACTTATTTTTTTTTAAGCTGTTAAAGATGTAAAGATAGTGAAAAATTTCCCTCTGACTTTCCTGCTGATGTTTTAACTCTAGCTGACCTGTTGAATTTTTTATGATGGTACCTTTTATCTGGTTTATTTTAATGAGTGTTTTGAGATTAGAAATGACAACTCCTTTTTATTACAAATATCTTCCCCATAGACCTGTCCTTTGGGATGGTTTTAATTTTACTTAATAGTTTACGTAATTATTCCAACACCCGATCCCAGTCCTATTGTGAACTTGTGTGAACTTTAACAGGTTTGTTGGCCATGGGTTGCAAAACCAAATACCTTCAGGGACCAGGCAGAAAATACAAATGAGTGAGGCCAACTGGAAGTTAACCCAAAGGGCAAGGTGGAGGCTGGCAAGGTGGGGGCTGGCAAGGTGGGGGCTGGCAAGGTGGGGGCTGGCCCGCGGGAGCCCGCCCTGGCTGGAGGTCCGCAGTCCAGCATAGGTTTCATCACTGCTGAAGGTGAAGTTGCCATCTCTGAGAATTTGGGTCCCGGAATATCAGATATTAGGATAGTTTTTCAAGAGAAGCCTGAAATATAGATTTTTGTAGGCAATTTTGAGTTAACAAGCAATAAAACAAAACAAAAACGTGATGGGTGAAAAAATGCATATAACCTGCAGATTTAGCATCTAAACCACCGGTGTGAGAATCCACACTGGACCATCTTCCTCAGTCTTCATCTGTAGTGTTGGTAATTGCGAAACTATCTCTTGTAAATTAAAACAAACAGGAACTTAATCCTGTGAGGTTCAATGGCTTACCATAAACTGCACCTGGAAATACAAGATGGGGATGTGTCTGTGAAAAATGGTTTTACTCACTTTTTGTTTATCTTTTCAGGGTGGCCGTAAAGTTGAATTCCCTACAGACCCAAAGGTAAACAACTATATATGTAAAATTTTACCCCATTCCATCTTCATGAAGATAATGCTTGTGTGACTTCACATTTAAACCTTGAATTGTAGCCCCAAAAAAGTTACAATTTATGTGTGGTGTCCTTTCGGCTGGCCAGGAGATAACGCGACGGCAGTGGTTGTCACTAACAGTATGTGCAGCCATGGCTGGTGTTAAAGTGTGTGTGATTTGTAGTTGTTATTTACTAATAGCAGGACCTGTTACTGTTTGTCACTTGGCCAGGAAAAATGATTTTCTTTTTGAGACAAGTTTCCCCTACCAAAATGCTCTTTCTTGTCCTGTTTCCTACATCTATGTCACATACGTTGTTGCTACAGTTTGTTTCACTTTTAAAGCAACTTTAGAATCTTTTAGAATCCTCTGGTTTCTTAATTCTGCCTAAACAAAATCTTAAATAATGGAACGAAAACCCATTATTTAGAAACTGTCTTTTGAACCTTGGCATTAGGACATACCACATCAGGACAAAAAAAAAAAGCCTGAGTTGCTTCATTATATTCTAAGATGTTTGGTTAATTTAAAAAATACGATTAGAAAATTTTTGTTCCAGAAATTAGTGGTTTCAAGTGACTGATTGAACGTTTAGCTGTTGAGATATTTAACTTCTTACAGACTGCTGGTATACCTTATTTCTGTTGTAGGCAGTTATTTATGAAAAGCCTTTCTTTGAAGGAAAATGTGTGGAACTAGAAGCAGAATTGTACAGTTTTATCTTGGAAGGAGGTGAAACAGAAGAAACAAGTACAGATGACCGTTTGCCATTTACCTCAGTGGGGTCTATGAAAGTTTTAAGAGGCATGTAAGTAGGCAACAATTTTACTTGCTGAGGTTCTTTTGAATCAGTATATTATGTATACAGCCCCTGCACCCCACCCCCCCCACCTACACACAAACACCCTTTACATGCTAACGCTTTTTACAGAATTCCTGAAGTTTGCTTCTTAGGTTGCTTTCTTGGGGGTTCCTTTCTGTAATCTTCAATTTTAGAAAAGAATTCCAGTGATTGTAACACATGAGTCCATGTCTAACTTGATAACTGATACATATGTTGGAAAAATTTTAACCCTATTTATTCCTTCATGTTCTTTCTATTGCAGTTGGGTTGCTTATGAGAAACCTGGATTTACAGGTCATCAGTATTTGCTAGAAGAAGGAGAATACAAGGACTGGAAAGACTGGGGAGGGTACGATGGAGAAATTCAGTCTTTACGACCTATATTAGGTGTAAGTTAAAGAAAAGCTAATGGCTAATACTTGGGTTTGTTTTATTTTTAATAATAAATGGACAGCCATTGATTTTTAATTTTTATTTTCACCAATAGGATTTTTCGAATGCTCATATGATAATGTACAGTGAAAAAAACTTTGGATCCAAAGGTTCCAGTATTGATGTATTAGGAATTGTTGCCAATTTAAAGGAGACCGGCTACGGAGTGAAGACACAATCTATCAATGTACTGAGTGGAGTGTAAGTGCTATACCTCAATGTGCATTTTAACCATGGGTTTCCCACCTTGATTTGAGAGTCTCTGACATAGACTAGGCACTCAATAAATATCTCAGCAGCTAAACTCTAATCATGTAATACCTACCATCATAATAATTTCAGGTCTTCCATTCTTAGCAGGAATTGCTTTCCACTGGGTCCTATTCCAGAATACCAACTGTTCTAGTTTGTTAGTCGCCGGAATGCAACACACCAGAGACAGATTGGCTTTTAATAAAACGGGATTTATTTCATTAGTTCATCAGAGGAAAGGCAACTAACTTTCCACTGAGGTTCTTTCTTACGTGGGAAGGCATAGGGTGGTCTCTGCTGGCCTTCTCTCCAGGCCTCTGGGTTCCAACAACTTTCCCCAGGGTGATTTTCTGCATCTCCAAAGGCCTGGGCTGAACTGCGAGTGCTGAGATGAGGTATGCTGAGCTGCTTGGGCTGTGCTACATTGACCTCTCTCATTTAAGCACCAGCCAATTAAGTTAAATGTCATTCATTGCAGCAGACACGCCTCTGCAGATGTAATCAGCAACAGATGAGGTTCACGTACCATTGGCTCATGTCCACAGCCACAGAACTAGGTGCCTCCACCTGGCCAAGTTGACAACTGAATCTAACTACCACACCAACATTTTAGAATCCTTTTTGGCTGTCCACAAAACGTATGGTATGGCAGAAGACATCTCAAGTGTTGTTGTGGCTCTGTGGTATTTAGATTGCCTCTGAAGTTAACAATTTAAAAGGAAAATACAGTGATCAACTCGAGCTGGTGAAACAGGTGTATATTTTGGGGCAGAGAGGGGTATTTTAATTTTTATTTAGGTAACGTATATATATAACCCAAAATTAATCATTTTAACCACTTTCAAGGATATAATTCAGTGGTGGTACATACATTCACAATATTGTGCTACCATCAACACCATCCATCACCAAAACTTTTCCATCATCTCAAACAGAAGCTCTATAACAATTCATCATTAACTCCCCATCCCCCACCTGTGTTCCTGTCCCTGGTAATCTATTCTGATTTCTGACTCTACAAATTTGCCTATTCTAATTATATAATATACTTGAGATCATGTAATATTGGTCCTTTTGTGCCTGGCTCATCATAGTCAACATGATGTTTTCAGGGTTCACCCATGCTGTAGCATGTATCAGCACTTCATTCATTGTATGGCTGAATAGTATTCCATTGTGTGTATATACTACATTTTGTTTATCCATTTATTGGTTGATAGACACTTGGTTTGCTTCCCCCTTTTGGCAGTTGTGAATAATGCTGCTGTGAATATTGGTGTGCAAATATCTGTGAGTCCCTGTTTTCAATTCTTGTGGGTATATGCGTAGAAGTGGGATTGCTGGGTCATTGGGTAGTTCTATATTTAACTTCATGGGAAATCACCAAACTGTTTTCCACAGTGGCTGCACTATTTTACATTCCCACTAGTAATGTATGAGGGTTTCTATTTCTCTACATCCTCATCTGTACTTATCTTCCATGTAAAAGATAATAGCCATCCTGGTGGGTGTGCAGTGGTATTTCATTGAAGTTTTGTTTTGACTTTCCCTAATGGCTAATGATGTTGAGCATCTTTTTATTGCTTATTGGCCACTCTATATAACTCCTTTGGAGAAATGCCTATTTAAACCCCTTGCCCAGTTTTTAATCATATTGTTTGTCTTTTTGTTGTCAGTTGTACATTGCCATACTCACTAGGTGTTTTAGTACCAGAAGTCAGAGTCCAATCATCCACCCTAGGAAAGGAAACCAATGGATGCTGGATAGAATCCCCTGGGAATTTATATAGATTATGTTGTTAGTAAAGGTAGAATTATTGTGCCTTGAGCCGGAGCCAATCCCTTTTCCTTTTTACCTAGCCCTTGCTGACTTGAAATCAGTTTCCATTATAAAGTGTTGCTTTTGTAAGGTTCTCTTTTTAGTCATTTCTAGTTGCATTTCCTGGCTTAGTCTTTTTTTTTCTGGGTATAGCAATTGAGTTTTGTTATCAGGGGAAGCTAAAGGGAAACACACACACACTCACCACTTCCTTTTATATGCTGTATGCCCAGTGCTTATGGGATGGCTCCTGTATTTACAGGGTCAGGTGCCTCTACATACTTCATTCAGTTGGTCATTTGACAAATATTTATTGAGGTTTAGTATGTGTAAAGCATTACATCGTGTCCTCAAAGAAGTTACACTATTTATGTAAAACATAATACTTGCTAAAAAATTGTTAGAGACAAAAATGGTTTGGGAAACTCCTGCAGGGAGGTCAGTTTCCAGGCCGGGCACAGGGAGGAACTTGCAGAGGAGAGGCACTTGTCCTGAAAGACGAGGCGGCTGGGATGTTCCACGATAAGGGGGAGGAAGAGCGGCCTGTTAATTTTTAACAGTTTCAAAGAAAATTTATTTTATTTTAATGGCTTTATTCTTGTTGGTCAATAAGCATTGTTGTTTGGGTCTTTATTTCTTAATGTGGCACTTGAAGTCGGAAAAAGAATTCTAATTCTTGTTCTCTGGGAATGTCAGGCAGGAGGATCACTGCCACCTGGCTAAGTCCCTGGGTAGTAAACCCACTGTTAGCTCAGGGACAGAGAGCAGCCTTCAGGAAGTGCACATATGAACCCAACTGCTGATGTTTTGGAGCTGCAGTCCATCTCATGTTGTCACATCAAAGGCGACACCTTTACCCAGCCCAACTCATAAATGTATAGTTCTGTGCTGTGTTCTTGCTCAACTAGTGGAAATTGAGCTAATGTTTTACAAGTAAGACATAAAGAAATATTTCTTTAGTTCGGATAAAAAATAAGATTGCTTTGTATTGTTTCGCCTTTTCCCCTCCTGAGGGCAGCCGGTTTGCATTGCTGCCCTTAAATTCTGAGCATTTATTCCACCAGGCTGGGCCCTGCTAGAACTTGTATTCCTCTCCCCCGTACCCACCCATCTTATAAGCAAAGAAGTGTTGATTCATACATGCAGGATGCATTTAAACAAAGACTGTGAGGAATTTTCTTCTTTAGTCCAAGAAAGTAGACTCTAGATCATAGACAAACGAGAAAATCTCAGATTGGTTTGTTTGTTTTGGTTTCTGTTTCTCCCCACCCCGCCCTCCACCCCCCACCCCAGCCCCAGAATCATTAGGTTATTCATTTAGGGCTGTATATTAGAATGAAAACCCCACTAATGTCAATTAAAGTAACTTTTTAATAAATTAATAAATTGATTTTTCTGCTCCAGTGAATTAGATAGGCTGCCTGTGTGTTGGGTGTTTACTTACAAGTAATTTATTTTAGTTTTATAGACAAATATAGTATTCATAGTTGCAATTAAAAAAAGCAAAACAGGTATTGGATAAAGCTACTCCTGGGGCTAGTTGTTGCCCCTTTCCTGTGTTTTCTGTCTTCTCTCTCCCACCCCCCACTGGCTTTTCCCCTTCAGGATGGACATATCCTGTCTCCACTGACCTTGCAGTCAACAAACAACAAAAAAGGCATTTAACTCTCCCTTCTCTTCTAACTTGTTACAGGCCCAGAGCCCTACCAGAGTCACTTTTTGTGTGATGAGGCTACACTGTTTAATTTTTCAGGGTTTTTGGTCTCGTTTTGTAAAAGATTTTTTCTTGCTGCAGACACTCCTGTCCCAGAGTAGTGTTTCATGCTCTCCTTGTGCCACTGCTGCCTCCGTAACAGGTGACAAACCTGTGGCTACACACAGGTACCCCGGAGCCCCTGATTTATAAATGAATATAGGAAGCTTCACAAAGTTGAGTGACCTCTTCAAAGTCACCTGAAAATTCGTAATAGGGCCACAGCTAGAGCCGCGTCCCCCAATTCCTCACCACACGATGCTAAATAGTAGGTTTTAAGAAGTTGCTGATAAGGGTCTGATGGGGGTACAGGGAGGGAGGAACGTAGTATTTTCTGGAATAGTCAAGCTGTGCCTGCCACTTGCAGCCATTTCTCCATTTAGGCAGACAGAATGACAGCACAGGTGTTGGCTGTCATGCGCTTTTTTTTTTTTTTTTTAACATGGGCAGGCACCGGGAATCGAACCCGGGTCCTTGGGCATGGCAGGCAAGCATTCTTACCTGCTGAGCCACCGTGGCCCGCCCCATCATGTGCTTCTTATCGCTGAGATTTTTACTGTGCTTTTTTTCTCCTTGATGGCTTTTCATTTCCTAGTAACACTAGTTTGTTTTGTTTGAAGCAAGTCCTTTAGATTGTAAAATTGTGATCTACTCTAACTAGGAAGTGTGTGGACTGTTTTCGGGATGGGTTAGTAGAACAGTTATTGGAAGGAAACTTTATATAGCATATGGCAGTTGGGTCGTGAATTTTGGAGGGTGGAGATTTTGTCTTTTTTCATCTTTGTATTCCTAGGGCTGGTTTGGTTCCTGGCATTTGGTAAAGACCATCTAGGTTTGTTGAATGAATGACTAAATGGAGTTAACTTTCCTGTCTTTGGGTTTTCCCATCTGTAAAATATCAGCTCCTATCCAGAGGATTAAATGTGGTAATAAATGTGAAAGCATTTTGGAAAGTTCTGAGTCCTACAGATAAAAAGATATTCCTTTACATTTTGGGAGGACTTTTAGAGCAATCAATTAATGGAGCAGTAGATGCTGAGTATCCCTTGAACAGAACAGAATTGAAATATTTTTTCCCCTTTAAAGGCTTTGAATAGGAAACAGCATCTACAAACTGACTTTGTTGGTTTTCCTGTTAGGTACTGAGCATTTCTTCATTAAATTTTTTTTCAGTGTGGTTTATTGTGTAATAAAGACACAGCTTCCTGTAAGATCTGTCTACAGATATATTGTAATGTTGATAACAAAAATAATCCTTGCTTGCCTATTAGAAGAAATTTTATGGGTTCTTCTTGAAGTCCAAATTTTTTTCTTAGAATAGAATTAAAAAGAAAAAAAAAAAACAACAAATGTCCCCTTTGGAGTAGCAGAGTATCATTTGATAAGTGAGAACACCAAAAGGTTCATGTAAAGATATTCTTTCACTTACCATTTTGATTTGTCCTATTATGAGTCTGACTGCTCCTAACAGATTATAGAGAATCAGAAAAATTAAGTGGATTAGTAAAACAAATGAAAAGTTTTCTGTTTAATGCACATTTATCCACGTGTTTGATAGTTTTATTTTATATGTAAACTATGAACTATAAGTCGCTGTTTCTGTTTTTTTTTTTAGCTGGGTAGCCTATGAAAATCCTGACTTCACAGGAGAACAGTACATTTTGGATAAAGGCTTTTATGCTTGTTTCGAAGACTGGGGAGGCAAAAGTTGTAAGATCTCTTCTGTTCAACCTATATGTTTGGTAAGGAGTTAAATTTCTTTATGAAAATATTTCATTGAAGTTTGAGTTTCTTTAATGTGTGCTTCTGGTTCATGTAATACTGATGGCTATAGAAAATATTCTGAGGTTAACAGTAATTGCTAATGGTCAGAAAAGCTTTTTAAGATGTCTACTCTACTCATTTCCTTTTCTTTTCCCTTTAAAAATCTTTAGGATTCTTTTTCTGGCCCAAGCAGACGAAATCAGGTAACTTTAAAAAATTCTGTTTTCTAAAATTAGGGGCCTTCTGTTTAAGCCTGAACTTATATGTACAATGTTAGATTTTGGGGATATTAATGCTACCCATTTTTATGCGTGGATGTTTAATTGTGTTTTTAAAATAGGAATTATGTTAACTTTCATGATTGATAGCATTCTGACCTAGATCTAAATATTTCTTATAAAATGAATTTTTATATAAAGCTGAATATTACATAAATCAGAGTTTACATTAAAACACTAAGATCAGTATTTCAAATAATAGCATATCATTATTATGTTAAATAGTAAAATGAATTCTCAAATATGGTATGATGGCATTAGACAAACATCTTTATATGACCTCTCATTCAAACTATTTGAATTATGACTCTTTTGTAGCAACTTAGGTGTTACAGGTGTTATTTAGGCTATTTAATGGAAGTAGTCAGACAGCCACAATTAAAGAGGCAGAGATACCACTGCAGCTTCCTTTTTTGGCATATACAAGAGTCCAGAAAATCAGCAAGTATTGTCCATTGAGAAGGACACAAATTATACTATACGTTTCCAAAATACAGTTGATTGGTAATATTAGAAAAGATGAATATACTTTCAGCCACAATAAAGCTTTAAATGCCTCACAACTTGTTACAACAGGGTGTTCTATAGAAAAGTACCCTTTCTATTGTTGGATTATCCTTTGATGTCTCTCTGAATTAAACAGTCATGAATGGTGCAGCCAATATGTTTCTAATTAATCATTAATGTAGAAATAGAAAATGAAAGGCTTTGTAAAATTCACAACAGTTTACTGCAATAAGAGTTAACAGGTCATGTTTGGATCATTATTTCACAAGCTGAATGAGTTAATGTGTTTAGGAGAGTAATTGTGTTTCTGTTTATCTTTTCTTCAAAGATTCACTTGTTTTCGGAACCACAGTTTCAAGGTCACAGTCAAAGTTTTGAAGAAACAGCAAGTCAAATTGATGATTCATTTGCTACAAATTCTTGCAGAGTTTTAGGTGGCAGGTAAGCAATATAATAGCCTGGCAGAGCCTAATCACTTGGAGATAATAGAATTCACACATCAGCAAGTATTTAGTGACACACTTGAGGTGACTGGCACTGCATGAAACCACCAAACAATGCAAGACCATCTTAGTTCTAAAGTATGTCTTGCATCTGAGTGGTGGACAGCAGAGGACATGGAAATCAATGTGGGCTGGAGAAGCTGGAGATCACCTCATTGTGTAATGGAATTCACACCAGGTTTATGCTCTCAGTTCCATCATCTACAAAGGGAGAGGTGGACTCGAGAATCTCTAAAGATCCTCAAGGGAGATTTTTATTTTTATAGGTAGATAGGAATAGGATTGGTGTTCTGGATGATAGGGACCATGAAGAAAATTACATGGCTGGAGTGGACTGGCACATGTGCTAAGCAGGGAGCACACCAGTCTCTTAGTGGGGGGTGGGGGGATGTGTCTGTCTGGGGAGAAGGGAGGCAAGTTTGGACAGGGAGGGTGGGATCAGGTTATGAAGACTCCTGTGAACACATGGAGTTAGCTGGATGCCATAGGAAACACAAGATGGTGGACAGGCAATGAGCTCAAAGTGCCATGTTGCAAACAAGTGTTTAGAGAGGGGAGGAGGGCGGGAACCTGAGGTCAGGGAAAGTCAGGGCACTACTGAAACAATCTGTGCCAGAGGTGATAAGGAATTGATTCCATTAATGATATAGTTCTTAATGGTCTAAACAGCATAATCATCTCGTTCAGCATTATAGTGGAAAGAACACTCACTTTGCAATCAAGTACATTGATTTATCATAAGGTTTCACCCTTCATTAACACACATCTCCAGCCCATCCCAGGTCCTCTTTATCCCCTGCCCTGCTTCATTTATAACCACCAGACATGTACATTTTCTTTGTTTGTGTTGTTGCCCATTTATTTTCTGTCTTACTCAGCACTGAATATAAACTTTAAGAGAGCAGTAGCAGTGGCTTTGTTTTGTTCTTTGCTCTGTCCTCAGCAGTGGAAAAATCCTGACACAATTAGTCCTCAGTAAACATTTGTTGGATTAAAAAAATAGACAAAAAAACCTCTTCTAGGGAAACCTGAAAATGATCATTTTATCAGTAGTTTGAGGGCCAGTGACTTGTGTAAGTTTCTCTCATATTTTGACTCCTGGCCCAGTCCAGAGGCACTGGAGATGAGGGCAAAGTGTGAAGGAAATTTGGCCAGGACATCAGTAGGCCTTGGTGACAGACTAGCTATGAAGGTTGAAGAACAGTTATTCAGAGACAACTCGAGGGTGTGTAGCTGCAATAACTGGGAGAATGGTGGCATGCATGAGATGGACAAGGAATTTTGGAAAATGGAGAAGTACAAACTCGCATAACTTCGTGAAGTTTTATTTCCCAAATGCAGAGTTAACAACTGACTTATGAAGATTAGTTTGTCACGAAATGCAGTAAATATATTCAGGTGCTTTTGAGGAAAGAACACTGTAAGCTGCAAACACTATGTTTACTTTTTAGCAGGCTACCTGTAAAAACCAGACATAAGAGTACTCATGTTGCAAGTTGTGTGTGGTTTTTCCTCCTGTAGCTGGGTTGCATATGACGGAGAAAATTTCACTGGCAATCAGTATGTGCTGGAAGAGGGCCCCTATCCCTGTCTCTCTGCAATGGGGTGCCCGCCTGGAGCGGCTTTCAAGTCTCTTCGTTTTATAGAAGTTGTAAGTATGCCAGCACGAATGCGGAGATACAGAAATGTGTGACTGACAAAAGTGACAGAGCAAGGAAGGCAGAACTCACTCAGGGCTTAAAGTCTGAGGTAGAAAAATCAGTTGCAGTAAAGCTTCCGTCATGGCACTTTTTGGTCTCTGTTGTAGAACTTTAACATAAAAACCCGGAGTTCAGGTGCTGAGCATTGAGTTAGGCATGGGTTGGTTCAGGGCCCCTCTCCTGTTTTGTTTTGTTTTGTTTTCCACTTCATGCCTCACCCCTATTTCCATTTCTCTCCCCTTCATAGGCACCTATTCTAATGTGTTTAGGATACAGCTTGAATACTGTAAATTTATGTTTTTAAAATATCTACATATAACCTTTTATATAAATGATATTATGCTGTAGTCCTCATTGATATAAACAACACTCAATACTTCTTTTAACAGTTGTCCATTTTGCTGTATGTATATATACTTTATTAATTTTAATTGCTGCAAGTAGTACATCACCATATTTTACCGATTAATCCTCATTCATATATCTCTGTGGACTTGTGTGAGAATTTCTTGAGGATATGTACTAGAGTGGAACTGCTGGATCTCATGCAGTGGATATGCACTTTTACTAAATCCTGCATATTTAGACTCCCTTTGGTGGTACATAAGGGTTCCTGTTCCCCACATCATGGCCATTACTGAGTATTCTCTCGCGTCCTAATTTTTGTCACTTTGATGGAATGGATCAAGTTCTATCTCGTTGTTGTGTTAATTTGTTTTTCTCTATCACAGTGTGGTTGGTATTTCATATACTTAGCCATTTGGGTTTCCTATTCAGTAAATTGCCTGTTTATATCCTTTGCCCAATCCTCTATTCAGTTTCCTGTGTCTTTTTTTGTTGCTGTTGATTTGCAGAAATTCCTTCATTTTTGTACTTAAAATTACCTTGGTGTCTTAGAGATTTAAATCAAATGACTTCTTCCATTTTATCACTTATTTAGATTATAAGGTACCATTTTGTGCTAACCTAGATTAAAAGGTACCATTTTGAAACAGAAATCTTTCATTTTGATGTAGTCATAGCAATAGACAATAAAACAAATATTCAGATATTAAAGTCTAGATATATCTGTGCTTTTGGAAAAATGTGTTAGTTTTTGGTAGTTGATCTTGCATAAGCAGTTTTAAATTTGTGTAGCTGTTGATTTTAGTTTCAAAAGTAGGAAGAATATATGTGAGTTGGCTTCCTCTCATCCCTTCCTGCCTATTTGGAGCCTAAAATGTTAATCTTTCTTAAGGTATGAAAATAGTAGCAGTGCACCACAGAACGATGTGATAAGAGGCATTAGCTTACAAGTATTAAATCAGACTTTGATATTTACTCTGCCTAAAATTCTAAAATCTATCTACAAGTAAATATTTGGAATACAAACAAGCACAATTTTCAAATGCCTTCCTTCAACCACAATTCATTTATCCTCGCATCACGCTGATACTCCATAGATGATTTCCTTTTAAGTTTTGACTATGATGAAATAAACATCTTACCCATATTGAGAATGAACATCTTAATTGTGACTTAATACTTCAAAATTGCTTGATATTAAACTTTGACTGAACATTGTTGGCATGCCATCCCAAAGAAGAGTGCAAAGTGGTAGTACTACTACAGTTTTTATTTGTTTCTTTTTTGTATGGCTTTCTTCTTATGTGCTCTGTATAATCTAGTTCCTTGACCATACAACTCATCTCTACACACTAATCTGCTTTGTTTCCTGATCTACAAAATCTTTTCTGCATGTCAGGGCACATCACATAATTGAAGCAACAAGGTGTTACACACCCTTGCAAGAAAACTTTAAGCAGGTAGAGAAAGAACTGTAATCCCCATATGTTTTTTGATGTATCATTTATGATCTTAGCAGTATAAACAATAGAGCTTAGACTAGGATCAAAAAGAGCCTGTATTTTGAAAAACATATTTAGCTGCCAAGTTTTAATCTTCTGTGCTATTGTCCTCTTTAAAATGGTTGGCAGTAAGCATGAGTACACAGAATTATTGTCTCAATAATTAAAACAGAAAAACACACACAAACAAGATACTTGAAAATACATACAAGGGAAGGTTGCTTGGCTAGGAAGTACCACCGCGCCAGTAGGATATTAGGCACCAAAGACTGCCACGGCCCCTGACTCTCACCGTTTCTATCCATACCTTTCCAATCCCGACTTGTGCCAATAAAAACAGCTAAATCGGGAATAAACACCATTAGAAGTACTGCAATTCCACACATATACCCATTCCTTTGTACATGGGATTTTTTCTCTCTTTCTGCTTTATTACAACCTGCCTTTCTATGCAACAGAAAAATTTCCTGTCCCTACATCCTTCCTCTTTTAGTTCTTTTTCTCTCTTTAGCTTTGAAATATATAAACATTCATACTCCCGG
Source organism: Myrmecophaga tridactyla (assembly GCA_004026745.1). NCBI lineage: Eukaryota > Metazoa > Chordata > Mammalia > Pilosa > Myrmecophagidae > Myrmecophaga > Myrmecophaga tridactyla. The sequence goes on from PVIY010000077.1 coordinate 90,438, forward strand.
GAAAGGGAGTTTATGAACAGGCCAAATCTGGCCAGATCTTGTGATTTGTATTTGTAACAAGATGATTTTCACGTAAGTTAGAATTACTAATATAAATAAATAACAGAACATTATCTTTGCTCCTAAACAGGAATTTTCAGAACCAACAATTATTCTTTTTGAAAGAGAAGACTTCAAAGGAAAAAAGATTGAACTTAATTCAGAAACAGTTAATCTCCGATTCCTAGGATTCAACACACAGATCCGCTCTATTCAGGTTATTGGTGGCATGTGAGTTACCGGCAATAAATAGATTTTGTAAAAATTAGTTTGAACAGATCACTTTTCAGTCATTCTCTCCTACATTAACTTAATTGACATAAAACTCCATGTTTTCTGTAAGGGTTAGTAATTATCCCCTTTCAGAATACATTTTTCCTGTTGGGAAACGCCACAAGTAAAGCATGTTATATCTCTTTAAGATCCAGATTTGTAGTTTCTTTAAGGTAAGATCTTTGTGGACACAAGTGCTGAACAAATTTATTGAATACTCTCTTTAAATAGTAAGAGAGAAAGAGAGAAAACTGATTTCTTCATATCCCTCTGATTGTGGAACTAAGGATTAGGAGTTTCCTTTAGCTAGGGTGTCCAACATCTGCTGTGCAAATGATTCAGTCAAGTTGGGAAAAAAAAGTCAAGTTGCATAATTTTGAAAGAAAAAGATATAGAAATGAGTAAGGACCATCCATGTGTGTGTGTTTTTAAGAAATAATTTTTCTTTCACTCACAAAAACAGGCAAGTCTACCTGTATGTATCAAATGGCAAAGGAGAATATGATTTTAAAAATAATTACAGCATATTAGCATAGTGGAATTATGTCTTTTTCCCAACTGATTTTAATAATTTTTTTTTAATGGTTAAGTCGTTAAAATGATAACATTTTAAAGTTACAGGATTAAAAGAAGAGACTTTCTTCTTTGATGTAACAGAGCAGCAAGAATGGAGGGTTGTTGGGTTCTCGCACGCCACCTGGTGCTTGAACCCATACTTTCTTAAGTGTGGCAACAAGCATTTCTGGAGGGAAGAGATCTGAGTATCTTTAGAACTTTTCTGGATTTGAGGGAGATTACTTTGGTTTTAAATAAAAATGTTTTTACTTTTTTATTTTTTAGCATGTATCTTTTACCATGTGTCAGATACCACGGACTTTACAAACATTAACTAATAACTTAAAGAGCCATTAATAAAATCAAAGATGGTTAACGAGCAGCCCACAGGAAGGACTGCGCTGCTCCACTAAAACACTACCTGGTTCATTGCCTTATTCGAGGGAAAAAGCCTATTTTCTTGAAGAATGGATCTTTTGGAACAAATACTCACATATCAAGAATTGCTATTGTCAAGAAATAGCTGCTTTAAGTGTTTTTAAAAATAATGCATTTTCATTTTCTCCCTTATGTACATTTTAAGTATAAAGCTTAGTCTAGAAGTTGGAAGCATTATTCTAAAAATAAAAGTAATGGGGACCATTGCCAGATGAAAATTGTCACTTACTGTAGTTACATCTTTTTTTTCCAGATGGGTTGCTTATGAATATGGCAATTACAGGGGCCGACAGTTTCTACTGTCACCAGCAGAAATACCTAATTGGTATGAATTCAGTGGCTGTCGCCAAATAGGATCTCTACGACCTTTTGTTCAGGTATTTTTTGCTTTCGTCATGTTTTAAATAGACTCTTCTCTGAAGTTTCTTCCTTGGTGAATGCAACATATCTTCTTAGTTTCAATATAAGTTTGAAATCCAACCACCTCCCCACCCCCCTAATTTGGGCTCCATTTCTGATGCTAAGAGGTTGTGGCTGCAGGGCTCCTGCTCCAAGCACTGATCTAATCCTCACCTCACCTTGGATTATGCCTCCGATTTGATTGTTGCTTAGTGATTCTAATAGTACAACTTGTATGTGACTATTGCTGGGGTTCTTGTCTTCCAGAGAGGAATTTATTTCAGACTTCGAAACAAAGCAACAGGGTTATTCATGTCAACCAATGGAAACTTAGAGGATCTGAAGCTTCTTAGAATACAGGTCATGGAGGATGTTCATGCTGATGATCAGATCTGGATTTATCAAGAAGGATGCATCAAATGTAGGGTGAGCTTTTAGGATTAGACAAGGGGTAAATCCCTTTGCTAGCAAGTGATTCCTCCTTTAATATGCTTTTGATCTTCAAGTAGATCCAATTTCACAATTCCCAGAACATTTTCAGAAATATGTAAGTTTTTTCATAAAAATATTTCTTAGCTCTGATAGAACCAGTCTAGAAACTTAAAATGGTAGCTAAATCTAGCACTGACCCAAGATAGAATATTTATAATTGATTCTTGTAATAGACAAAGGAAGTATCTGGATTACTCTCCCCATTTTCCTTAATTTAACTGTTACAGAAACAGGCTATAAACCCCAGCACTGTCAACAAAAATCGCTCTCGGTTGGTTTCTGTTTTGGAGGACCTCATAGACTAGGATGAAGGGTAACGAGATGTCACCGTGTATACACCATCCATCTCTGTTGTCACAACCTGTAAAATTTAACAATGGCCCCAGTCTCCCTGTCACATCACTTCTGGCATAAAAGTTGTTTAAAAGCTGAAGGTAGTAGGATTTTATGAGAGAAGCTCATGCTTCTATGGTAGATAGTCTTTTGTAGTCCTTGATTTTATGGGCTTGACTGTCTGTTCCTGAATTTTTTTAGAATATGGTGCCCGATGAGTCAGCAAAAGGCATACAGGGAAAGGGAGTACAGCATGTTAACTGTGTCTGTTGTGCTTGAGGGAAAATCATCCTTTCTGTATTGTTTAGACATGCACAGAAGAAATAGCAACAGAAACATAAAAAGTGGCTAAAGTCTACCTTTGAATGTCAACAATTCAAGAAAATGATATCTCTCAGCAATTATTTCTAAATAAACATTTCAGTGATGTTAGAAACAACTTATAATTCAGTAGGTCAATGAGAAAATGTCAAATTTATCCTAGATTATCCACAATCCAGAGTGTATAAAGTAATAAGCATTTTCTAGAGCAATATGTGTTAATGTCCCTTGGTCTCATACGTTTTTAAATTAAGGGTAGATTCACTTCAGAGAAGAACCCATAAAATCACTCTAGTGAGTTTGTCTTCTCTTTCTCTTTTTATAGTTTGATAGCATGCCTTTTTAGAAATGTTTAGACTTTGTTCAGGAAGAAAGATAAGAAAAATTAATAAATGCAATTTCAAGTTTTAAAATGATAAAATTCTGTTAGCCAATCCATTGCTACTACTGCCTTCAAAACCAGAGATGCAGTCTTGTATTAGAGAGGGCAGACAGGGCTGAGGTGGAAGTGTTGGGGAAGATAACATGATAGGCTTCCTTTACTAGTAAGACAGAGAATCTCACAAAGGGCAGAAGCTTCTTACAAAGGGCAATAATTGGAAACTTTTTCTCCACTCAGGTTATCTGAATTAGAGGGCATAAATATCTGTTGTTTGATTTCAGTTACCTTGGCTGAAAGGTCTCATGTGGGCTAAATGAAGCTAGGAGCTCAGATACTTTTAAAAGTCAATTTAAACAGGGACTAACTGCTCTGAGATTTAAATGTGTGCCCCTTTCTAAGATACATCCTTCTCCGCTAAGCAGATAGCGGAAGACTGCTGCCTGACGATCGTGGGCAGCCTCGTAACGTCCGGCTCGAAGCTTGGCCTGGCCCTCGACCAGAACGCTGACAGTCAGTTCTGGAGTATGAGGTCGGATGGCAGGATCTACAGCAAGTTAAAGCCAAATTTAGTTTTAGATATCAAAGGTAAGGACCATTTCCTTTATTTTCTTCATTGTAATATATCTTTCTTTGGTGAACTTAAAATATATTCTTAGCTTTTGAAGAAAAGTGAGTATGTTGTTATTAATAATAATAATAGAGCCCTTACCATATGCCCTGTACTCACTGTGCTAAGTACTGTACATATCTTATCAACTTTGTTGTACTCCTCGGTTTATACAAGATAGTTTCAAAACCCCGAGAATCCAATGAAATGTGAGTGAATTGGGAAAATGGAGTAGGAAATGTGAGAAAATTTAGGGTATTTGGCCTCAAAAGGAGATGGCTGAGCAAAGCTATGGTTTCATGGTTCTTACAAACGGGATACAGCTTCCTCTGTCCGGGTTAAGGTCAGTGTTATCCTTATAAGCCAGTCTCTTAAGCCTTCTTTTATTCTTTCTACATGTATTTAGAAAGGGTACCTACTGTGTGGCAGGCTCTGTGCTAAACTCTGGGGGACTAAAGTGAACAAAAGGGATACTATTTTGGCTTCACAGAACTTATATTCTAGAAGCTTCAAGAATACAGAATTTTTTTGTCTCATTTGCTACATTAGCAAAGGAACAGGAGTGAGGACACCAGCAACAACTGTGAGATGTGCTTGCTTTGCCGGCACATATCCTAAAATTGGAATGATACAGAGGAGATTAGCATGGCCCCTGTACAAGGATGACACACAAATTCTTTAAGCATTCCATATTTATTAAAAAATAAAATAAAAAAAGAACTGTGAGACCCTTCAGTTGAAAACTCTAAGACCCCTCCCTAAAATGTTTTATAAATTTGTTGAGTGTTTCTGGAGTAAGAATGACATCCTATTGGTGTCCCGCATGGGAGCTGCAATAGCCACTTAATTGCTTGTTAAACCAAATTTAAAGGTCTCTCAGAAGGTGGGAGAATGATGCCATCTTGTGGACACCAGAGAGCAGGGCCACATACCATGCAAAGTATAACTACATCTCTTCTCTTTGGTGCACTTAATAGGAGAACTAGGATTTTCATTAACTACAACCAGTGGTTGCACAACCAATGAGCCATTTGTTACCTGTTAAAATTGTCATAAGATTTATTTATCCTATCTCCTGTTTTTTGGAGAATGAATTGTGGTAGACATTCACGAATCATTCCTTTACCAGACTATAAACTTTAGGACAACAGTGGAAGCTGATTCTTTCTAATTTTAAAGAACATCAAAAAATCTGGGATGATTTAAATTCTGCCCAAAGGCAGGAGGATAAATCAAATGATTTCTCAAGAACTTTCTAGTTTTCTTGATTCTACTTAGAAATCTGATGTAATATACACAAAAACTATTTAGGATATTATAATCTTGAAGAGTAAAAAAGACATTCTGATTTTAAGATAATACTTTCTGAAATCTTAACGGAGCATGTATTGTGTGTGAGTGTCAGAAACGGGGTGGGTACTAGTGGGGCAACGTTTTTTTCCACTGCAAACTTGTACATAAATGACCTTCGGCTCTTTTTTGGCCATATATTCTATACTGTCCCTTGCTGTGCGGAGGCTCTAGACTATCAATAATGATAAATCCATTTTTTACAAGAGGATATATGAAAATTTCCTTCCCCAACCGCCTAGATCTTTTGTATAAATATTAGACTTTTCTGATAACTTTGTAAATGCTTCAAAGTAAAATGTTTATTATTCTTGGCCTCAGGGTTAAAGCATGGTTTCAACAGCATTTACACTTTTACCTTGCATCTAGATGTAAAGATTTTTATTTTGATGGGGTCTTTGGTAATAATAACCTGGAGGTAGAAACTTATGCTAAAATAATAATAAGGCATTTGAAAGGATGATTATTTCACACTGGGAAAAAACATCACAAAATCCCTTCTTCTGTTAACAAGACTTTTCCATTGAAAAGAAAGGTGATGTGTCTGTTTTTAACATAAAAATATCTGAAATATCCAGCAAGCACCCTTGAAAACTCTTACAAGTCTAGTGAAAGGGTATCATGGCAATCCAATACTAATCTTACAGTACGATGAAATGAGTTTACTGCTTAAAGGTTATGACTTTTTGCACACCAGAGCCTGGAAGTTCCCAGTAGTGGGAGTGCTACCCAGTCCATTTTCCTTTTTCTGGGGGTCAAACCTCCCCTTTGACCTAAGAAAGTTCAGTGTTCATGCCAAAAAAATGTTTCTCCTAACATCAGTCTTTGTACCTTTCCACTACTACCAAGTCTCTCTTTTTCTGCCCTGCTTTCTCAAATCCATGATCTCACCACTGGACATATTCTACAATATCATTGCTCCTTTTCCCTTCTCTAGCTTTCCCTTATACCTCTCATTTCAAACATCTTAAAAGTTATCCCCCAATTACTCCTAAGAATTGAATAGAAAAAAGAGACCCATGAGGTAGGATTCTTGTGTAGAGTTGCTGGTGCCTGTGTGATGGGACGTTACAGGACTGACCTGTAGCAGGATGACCCTCTCATCCCAAGGGCACCTTTCAGGGTTTTCCTCCCTGCTGTTTCCTGGAGGCAGGCATCTTGCCACCTTATAGACTTTGGCCGCCATGGGCAGATTTCCATTTGTTATTTTCCTTTTCTTTCTTTCAGGGGGTGCACAGTATGATCAAAATCACATTATCCTCAACACTGTCAACAAAGAGAAGTTAACCCAAGTGTGGGAAGCCATGGTCCTATAAACCTGAATAAGAATGAAGGAAGAATCTTCTGGAGGTCCTTCCAGCCACCTTATTTTTTAAAAAAAGTCAATGCTGACAGAAGAGCCAAGAAGAAAAGATGGATCTACTACTACTTCAGTAATTCCAAATTCAGTCTTAAGTCATCCTGCCATGACCAGGAGAATTGTCTCATCTTTTCAAAAGACTATACTAGTTTTAAACCAATCATTTGTCCTTTTTTCATTTTTGCCCTTCTTTTCTTTAAGTTCAGTAGCTACTTAAAACAAGTTGGCTCATTAGAAGCTTTTGGGTGTTTATATAAAAAAATTATATCAAAACTTCAAAACTATGTATATTTTAAATTATTTCCAAAGATAGTGACAGGAGAGAATATGAACAAATTAACCCCTTGGGGTCCTACAAATCCCTTAAATTTTAAAAGAGAAGGATAAAAACTTGCATTTGTAATGTAGAGGACTATTTAACATCTGAGAAGAAATATTTTATTGGGTTTATAATTTTGGTTCATAATCTGTTTTCTAGACTCCTTAATTATGCTGTACAACAAAGTTGGTAAGAGCCTTTATATATGTAGACATATTTTAAGGAACTAAGTATAAACAAAACACTATTCCTTTCAATTAATATTAAAACTTGGTAAATTTACAAGATTGCTTATCCATGTCTGTTAACATATATTAGCAGGATTTGGATTCTTTTCATTCATCTGTGGGCTGCCCTAGAATGTCACAAAGGAGGATTGTTTAAGGCCTTTCTCACAGATGCTCCTGGAACAGTATTACCATGACCTAATTTATTAGCCCATCCTTCCTTATCTACAACTAGTGCTAAATCAATGTTATAGAATCCTTTGTTAAGTTCAGGTCTTTCAGCCTCACTTCCTGCTCTCCTCTCCAGCTTCACTGGCATGAGGATGGTGCAGGGCTGCCCTCCCTGTATTGTCCCACAACTGTGCTCCTGGGCAAGACTGCTGGTGGGACAGCCACAGGACTGGGGGTACTGCAGCCCTTGGACAATTCTCCAAGCAAAACTAAGAGGTGTGGAAGGCTCAAGAGAGTGACCAGCAGTTCTCCAGAAAGTAAAAGAAACTAGACCTTCAAGGATGTCTGTTGGTCAAATCTTAGAAACTCTAAAAGCCCTAAAATGCAAGGATTTCAAGGATAGAAAGTGTTTAGCTGCTAACAATTCACTGGGCCAAACGGTGCTGTTCACACAATGGGTTCTAGCTTTGAACAAAACTGTTAAACTTTCTTTAAATACATTCTTACCCTTTGCTCTTTATTTTGTTGTCCTCTTCACTGGTGATTTGTCACAGGTAGGGAAAATCTTGCTTCCTTCTCATCTATTCAAGTGTGTTTCCAATTCTAAAACCCTGGCCCTCCCTGGAGTTTATGTTAGGCAATTACTGTTGTCAGAACAGTTTATCTTCAGTTTTAAAATGACGTTTGTACATGTACCACAGCAGCCAACATGTCTGTCTTCTTAGTGTATAGAGCTGATTTTTAAGCCTTTTGTGCCTATCATTACAATATGGTGGGGTAAAACATTCTGGAATAGCCTGTGCTGAATCTATCTCTTGAATAAACTTGTTTCTGGTTAACTGTATTGATGAAATCTGATAGTCCATTCAGTAGCCCTCATATAACACTTCAGAGAGTCAGCTGACAGCGCAGAGACAATTGTGTACCTGATGAGAACAAGACAGGTGTGAGGGGTACTGGACCATCAGCAGGGAACGCTTTCCAGAACACATTCTTCCTGAACATTGTACTTCCCGGAGGGAACATTCTACTTCCCCAAGGCTGGATATTCGGGGTAAGCGAGCTCATAGCTCATCTACCCTCCCTCAAGTTTTTACTATTCACTGGAGCCCAGATTCTTCCAGATGGAAGACAGGAGCAGCTGGTGTTTATAAGTAGAAAAAATTTTTTTCACAAGTTTGTGCTGGTGAGACTGAGACCAGCAGTTCTCTAGAAAAGCCCTCACCCGACATGCTACCCAACAAGCATCTGACAGGGTCAACCAAGTAAAAAGTTACTTAAAACCGAGGTATACACCAAAAGCAGGAAGCTACTGTCTAAGGTGCAGTAACAGGAGTGGACAGGACATAACACTTGCCTTAGACAACTGAAGGGACATAGAATAGAGACACAAAGAACAAACCACACTGGTTTACTTGTAAGATACCTAAATGGAGGCATTTAAAGTCAGAAACTAGGGAATTTTAGGCCCCATTGGAATGGTTCTGCTTTCCATGGAAAAACTGAGAGAAACATGTTCAATTTTTGAATGAAGCCCAGCCCCTGTACAAAATGTAAGGGTTTTAAAAATTGTTGAAACTTTAACCTCATCTTTCGATAGTAAAAGGGTGAACCATTGGCCAGATTCCTATGTATAACTTTAAGAGACTTAGAATTTTGAAGGCTGTTAGGACATTAGGAGAAATAAAAGCAAAGGGAAGTATTGGCCAGTTAGAAGATTGTTCATTGATTAATTTAAAAAAAAGGAACCAGCTTTAAATAAGCTGTTCATGCCTGCCACCTACCCATATTCCCAAAGTTTTGGTATCTCACAAACATTAAGTTAATAAAACAGAGTTTGAGCTACTAGAAGGGAAGGTGCCACAGCAATTTGCAAAAGCTGATGTTAAAGAACAGCTTAAAAAAAACAACTAATAAGGAACTCTCACTAACTTTGATAGACCAATGCTGATATTTTTGTACTGTGTTTTATTTACTTAACTTGAAACTGCTCAACAGATATGAATGCAATGAAGTGTCGGGGGCAAAAGTTACACCAAAAAGCGCTTTGGGCAGGGCAGCTGCAGAGCGTGGTGGTAGCTATAAGATCAACCTCTGCACTCAGTTCAGAAGACAGAAAATTATTGGCAGTGAGGTTTTTGTTTCCTCTCTTTTTAAATTTATATCACAGAACTTATAATCTAATCTGGGAAAAATATTTGAAGAAGGATGGCTAGAAAACTGTTTGGGCCCAAAGGCAGACACCAAGTAAGAGAGTTGGCAATCACTAAACTGCATATTTATTTAAACTACATTAATTACGGTCTTTCCTCGTGCATGTCCTCTTTCTACCTTCAGGAGGGCTTCTGGAACTTTAGAAAAAGGAAAGGTTTGTTCAATAACTGGCCGGATCTGTAAAACACAAGAAGAGATTGACTGGTGGATTAAAAAAAAAGGTACATCTTTTAAGAAAATAACTTCTGTAGTTGCTTTAAAATGTCTGTCAAGGCCGGTCTCCACTGGGTCTGTTCCCAGTGCCGGTGCTTTACCTGCTACATCCACTCTAGACCTCTCCTGCCTCACCTCACTCCTCTCCCTAGGGCAGTCCAATTTGAACAGTGCTTACTCAATTTTTCTTCTGTTCCAGGCTGTCCTTTCACTCTCCTAACTCAGAACCCTCCAACAGCTGCCACCAAACCTAGCATTGAAAGGTCACCTCCATCCCAACTGACCTCAGCCCTCGTCTGTGCTCTACACATCACCAAGATGGCCTACTTGTCATTCTCTGAACATGCTATGTTTATGCCTCTGCTCATACAAGATTTCAACCCAGAAATCCCTCCCCTCTGATCCCTCAGGTTGCAGTGCATTCTCTGAATCACTCCAGGACCTACACGGTCCTCATCATGTGCTGCAGTACTGGTAGCTGAGTACCAATCTTAGCCACCCTGTTGTGTATACCAAAGGGGGATGTGGTGTACCAAAGTCCTTGCTGAATGCAGCTTTGTGGCCCCCTCACAGACAATGCACAGAATAAGGAAAGGTTTTATTTTTAATTTGTTAAATGTTTGGCATATCTATTGAACGAGAGAGCTTAAAGTACTCATGGAATAGGCCACCTTTTGTATTCCCCACAACACCCAACTTGATACTAGTACACACCAGGAGCTTAAAAAAAAACTGCTTAGGTGAAAGCCAGTAAAATAATTGGGAAACAAGAGTCTTCTGTGGGATCCCTTGGCTTCAGGAGAACTTGTCCTGGGTTGGAGCTGCCTTGGGAGGCTTTGCTACACAGCAGAGCAGCTGGTTAGAATTTACAGGAAAGCCAATGCAGCCAGCTCATAAATGCTTGACTACTGCTTGTTCTTTTTACTATACCGTTAGTGCTACCAGCACCCTCCTTCTGAAATTAGGTCCCACTGAGCTCCCTCTTCCCCCCAAATAATCAAGTAAACTCTTCATTTTCAAAACTTCAAACAAAAATCAATTATCCATTTGGTACTTCAAATGAATATGTGCCCACCTCCAATAGCTCCACTTATAGGAATAAGCTGTCAGAAGGCATAACCCAACTCTACATTGAAGGCCCCTTATCTTTTACAAGAGGAAGTGGTACATAAATTCCTGTGGTGATCTTCAGATGCACCTGATGCACCTTTCCTTATGTGACCCTCACAGACAGCCACAGAAGAGCATCTCAGACTTCAAAATGTCCCTTCCCCAAAGAGCTAAGAATTCTGCACCCACAAATCAGTGAGCTCATATTAAAAATAACTAGCATATATTGTGCTCACAATGTGTCAGGCACTCTTCTAGGGATCTGTATATTTTACCTTATTGAATCCGCATAACCACCTTAGAATGTAGATACTATTATTTTTCCCGTTTTGAAATTAAGAATAAATTAAGGCACAAAGTTAAAATAGTTGCCAGGTGGGAAGATGGGATGTGATCTGGCATCAGAGTCTGTATTCTCAGCACTGCGCACACACCCTTCCATATATCGTCTGCTGCTTTCTATGCCTACCCCAAAATCTTGAAGAGATTATCATTTATCACAGCATCTTGGACTGCCTCCCACGTGCTGAGAGACCATGCCACTGCAGGAAAGTGCCGCCACTCTACTACTCCCTAGGAGGTCACCACAGATCCATATTCATGGTCCTCCCCAGCAACCTGAGTATGCTCTCAGAATCTTCTTCAACTCCACAGTCACTATTAACTGACCTGAGGTAGCCTGTTAGATGAAACCTATTTGCTTTTGCTGGTAAGACTATGGAATCCATTAGAAATTGTTTTCTGTAAGGACCACGTGAAACCTTCTAGACCCACCACTTTTTTAAAGCCCTGGGCACTGTTTTCTGGACGCTGATTATTTGAAAAGGAATCACCTGAGTGCATGCCTCCCCTCCCCCTCCCTCCCACCACATCCCCCTTAGAACAACTAAATTAGAATCGCTAAATAAGCTTCCCAGGTGATTTTTATGCACATTAAAGTAGGAATCACGGCAACCTTTTGCCTTGTTCCTAGGGCCCCTGACTTATGTATCATTCACATATTCATTCATTCCACAAAGACTGTGTGTCTGCGTTCAAAGTGCCAGGCACCATTCCAGAGCAGGTACACAAAACAGACACCTGTGAGATCAACCAGAAAATAAAGGAGAAAACAGCATCAACTCACATTGAGCATTCGATACTACAAAACCAACGCAGTAGTGGTGTTAAGCAGGGGTCACAAAAGAACCCTGGACCTAACTGCTCAGCTCCAGAATGAACTGCCTAAGCTCATCTGGTTATGTTCACTTCAAAATTATGACCCAAAACACAGATCCCGAACTGATGACACAAGCAATTTGCAGCTACTGCACATTTTAATCCAGCTGGTCAGGCCTATTGTGGCGAATAACCCAGAGGGATGACTGTGGCATAATGACTCATTCAGCTATTCCTGTAAGTGGCAACGAAAAAAAAAAAAGGCTTTCTATTAACAGGCAGGCAAATGCCACTGTTGGCTGCATATGTGACAGCAAATGGAGATTAACTGAACAAATGAGACAGTGTCTACTTACAGCCTCACATCAGATCTAGAATGCTTGTTTGTTAAGGACAAAGGGATCGAAGTTAAAATCCAGAGAGGGTATAGAAAGGTTACTCACAGAAAAGTGGGAACCACTTATGTGATGACGCTGCTATCATCCACCTGGCACAGGGAGCCTTTCAGAACACTGGCTCAACACCACTCTTCACTGCTACGCAGATACAGGGCACACTTGCCACCGACTAGGAGATGCCCCCAACAGCAGTCTTTATTTCAGTCGTGGACTCAAATACTAGAACGGGGTTCTCCAGATCCTGCCTTACCACCTTTAAGTGCCTTATCCCAGGATGTAGGTGCCTGCTGCCCTGACATTCCTTCCCTGAGAACAACAGACAATGGGAGCTACAGCCTCCCTGGATGCGGCCTGGGAATACTGCTGTGTAGCAGCAGGGGAGTCCTCACTGCCCCTTGAGGGAAAGAGTGAATAAAATTCCTCTCAGTAGAAGAGTATGAGAAGGCTGGTGCAGACACTGTCTTGGCAGGCATGGCAGCAGGCAGAGAGGTTTTCCCTCAATTCCCATTTTCCTAGCAAGAATCACAGAAAGTAGAGCTAAAGGGATTTTAAATACCTGAGTAAGCTTGCTTTGATAGGTGAGGAAACTAAAAGCCAAGTGGTTAAGTGATAAGTGCAAGGTCAGAGCTATTAGAAGAAGAGCCATAATTTGGGTTCAGGTCCCCTGATTTCATTCCTGCATGGTCTGGATACAGCTTGGGGAAGGGGGAAGCCCTGAGTTATAGTCTGTCCCACCACTTCCCCTCAGCCTCATCCTCCAAAGGGCATGGAAGTGGCAGATCTCAGAGGCTGGGGGCATGTGCAGAGATTGACAGATGACTGACACCAAGGGAGACCTAAGGTATGAGTCCAAAGCAGTACCCCATGTGGATGGGGAACAGGGGAGGGGTGGTAGGATCACAGTTCCAGCACTACCTCTTGGACAGATATGCTACTGACCTCTGTGATAAGTTCAATATTTCTAAGGTGCGATGGTGGAGAAGTGGATTTAAACTAAGGAGACAAGATAAAGACAAAATAAAGAGGTGAATTTTGTGCAGATTTGTTATTTCTGAGAAACTGCCTGCTCCCAGATGGAAAACTCAATACTGGAAGACAGGTGGTGAAGATATGGTTGTGCTTTGCAAGGGAATAAATGTTTCCATTCTGAAAAGCATCCATGATCAGTCCCCAGGTCTCTCTGAGAAAAGGCTCTCCCTTCAGCTAGGTGAGAGAGGAAAGTTGAAATACATTCCCTAAAGAAAAAACTTTAGAAGTATCAGGGGAAAAAAAAAAATCTCATAATGAGACATATGTCACATCATGGCAAGATAATCTTCCTGGTAGTCCTAGAAATCCAGCCCCTATTCGTTACACTCTTTCTATGAAAAAAACACCCAATTGCAAATAAGGAACTTACATTTTGGAATGTAACTCATGGCTAAATTAGGGCCTGGTCCTCCGTGAGGAACGGTGTGGGAACTCACCTACTGCACAATGTGTTACATTTTTCTCTCAAGCCACCCTGTCCAATCTCTGTCCAATCTAGTAGCCTGTAGTCACATGCAGCCATTTAAACTGAAATTAACTCAAAGTAATGAAATTAAAAATTCAATCCCTCAGTTTTACCAGCCACATTTCAAGAGCTCCATAGCCACATGTGGATATTAATGGTTGCCACACTGACCAGTGCAGACAGAGGCCATTTCCATCACTGCAGAAAGTTCTCATGGACAGTGCTGCGCAGAAGGTAACCTAGTATGACCGAAACTCCTCTCCTCACCCTACCAGGTGGAGCAGAGTGTCAGCGTACCCTCAGCAAATGTGTCTGAAGTGCATTCAAATAAGTTACACAGAAACTAATTTGATGCTGAATAGAACAAAGAAACTGAGAAATCTGTATCACTGCTTAGCAGAGATGCTTAGCTGGCCAGCTAGGACCCTGAATAGACCTGTCTTTAATAATTGCCTGGTGAATATATGTATGCAAATGAACATACTCGAGAACACAAAGGGGTACAAAGAAAAATCTCCCTCCCATGATCCCTGGCCATCCAGTTCCCTGCCTCAGAGGCAACCAACATTTCAAGTTTCTTTTATCCTTTTGAGATATTCTATAAACTATTTTGGCCCCCAAAATATCCATGTCCTAACCTTTTGAATTTGTGAATGTGACCTTACATGGCGGAAAGGACTTTGTAGATGTGATCAAGGTAAAGATTTTGAGACAGGAAGATTATCCTGGATTATCTGTGTGGGCCCAATGGAATCATAAGAATCCTTATAAGAGGGATGCAGGAGGGTTAGTCAGAGGAGAGGTGACAATGGAAGCAGTGGTCAGAGAGATATAGGGCCATGAGCAAGGCAGGCAGGCAGCCTCTAGAGGCCAGAAAAGGCCTCCAGAAGGAACACAGTCCTGCTGACCCATTTTGGATTTCTGACCTCTAGAGAACTGTAAGATAATAAATGTGTATTGTTTTAAGCCACTAACAGAAAACCAATGCAGCTATACATATAAGCAAATGTGTATGCATATATTTTGCTCCAAAGCACATTCTTATAAGTGGCTGACTATGGTCTGAAATACGTGCCTGTCCCCTTCCTCTCGGTCCTGAAAGATACTGAGAAGTAAACTACAAGAGGATTTAGCAGATATCATTCAACCTCTATCAATTTAATGCTTCAAGGACTATTTTAGATAAGTCAGCACAAAAGAATGAGGGTTGTATAGGGATGGCAGTACTTAACTATCACCACCTGGATCATAAAAAGAAAGGCAGCAAGGGGTGGTGGGAGAAACTATCCTAGGGGTTAGAAGATCTGGACTCTGACTAGCTGTGTGACCCTAAGCAAGTCATTTAACTTCTGAGGGCCTCTGTCTCCTCCAATGTGACATAATGGCAGGGTGCGAGTAGGAAGAGGACAGTAAACTAGGTAAGTGCCAGGTTCTTCTGTTTCTCGCCAGTACATATAATGAAGTATCCTTTGGCTTGACTATAATTTCGCTATGACCCCCAGCCCTCACCAAAAAAAGTTTGCTACATAGTGTAAAAACAGGAAATGTTTATTCTGCTTAGGAGTTAAATTGTTTGTAGGCACAATTTCAGTAGCAGCCCATTTACATTCAATGTGCTAATTATAAATAATTCTTTTTGAGACTGCCTGGAACAGCTGTTTTCAAATTGGATTTTGATAACCTCGGGGAGACTTGGCTCTGCAGAGCAGCTGCAGGGAAAGAGAAGGAACATTCGAAGGGGTGCCACTGCCCGATGTGGCAGCCAGCAGAGCAACTCCTTTGCTGATTCTATAAACTGGAGGGGGTTTGGGGGGTACTGGCATGAATGGGTTTCACAATTCATCAGCAAACTTCCTCTGTAATGACTAGACAGTAAATATTTTAGACTTAGTGAACCACACATGATGTATGTTTTCCTTTGTGGTTATTTTTATTTTTTAACAATATTTAAAATGTAAAAAAATTCTTAGCTCGGAGGACTTAGGAAAAACAGCCTCACGCTGGGCTGGGCCTGCTGGCCATAGTTTGCCAACCCTGGTCTAAGATAAAATGAAAATGCTATAAAATCACTGTAAAATTCAGATTGAAATTATGCCTACCAATGGTGGATAATGAAATCTTACTATGTGCAACAAGCATGAAGACAGAATATGAAAATAATGACTGAGTCTGGATCACCAGAAGAAAAGAATTGTGCGGTTTCCACATACTTCTGAAATTTCAGCTCCTTATCACTCTTGGGCTTGGCAATGGTGGGCACATTAAGAGCAAGAGACCTTAATTCCAAAATATTTACTGATTGATGCAAATGTTCTAAGAAATGATCACGGTGAATGAAAATACAACTATGTGATGATATTGTGAGTCACTGATTATATACCAAGAATGGAATGATCATATGGTAAGAATGTTCGTGTTTGTATGTTGCTGTTTAAAAAAAAATTAAAAGAAGATATTTATTGAATGCTGCAAGTAAGTAAGTGAAGGCAGGGCTGGTATTGATAATGAAAGTATATCACAATATTAAAAGAATAGCTGAGAGTGCAACACACTATGGATATTAACTCTGGGGCTTCTTCATTGTTACTGGGTCTCATGGTGTTAACAAGAAGAACTTAGAATCCACCAATAATTGTCATTTATCCAGATTTCATTTTTACTAGGACAGTTTAAGTCATAAGTGACCAGTGCCAGATTTTCTCCATATTCCTAGAAACAAATCTCTAATGAAGCAAAACAGGCAAGAGGGAAAAGACAATGGGTAAATAAAGAGAGAAGACACCTATAATGTAGGTTGTAGGGGAAGTTCCAGACCTTAAATACACAGACTAGATTTTCAAGAGCTGGCTATTTAAAAATCTATCAAAATAACATATTTTTAAAAAATTATTTAAAAAAAACACCTTTTTGACTCAGTCATTCCATTTCTAGGAATAGAAATGGATATACTCACAATTAGGTACTTAACCCAAGTATTAGGTTAGTCAATGAAATGTTATTTATAATGAAAAAAGATCAAAATGATTAAATAAATTATGGCACACCCACACAATGGAATACAATACAGCTGTTTTTTGTTGTTATTTAAAAAATGAGGAACCTTTTTTATATTCTGACATGGAACAAAGTCCAAGATATACTGTAAAATAAAAAATCAAGGTACATAATAGTATGTATAGTATATTACCCATTTGTATTAAAAAGAAAGGAAAGGAGGGAGTGAGGAAGACAGCATCTTTGGAATACCCATGAAGCTGGTACCACTGGTTGCCTCTGGCAAGGAGAATTTCAGTGATTAGGGGACAGGAGTGAAAAGAAAATGTCCCTAAATACCTTTTCCTACTCTTTTGATGCCAAACCTTGTGTATGTATTATCTACTCAAAAACTTAAATTAAAAGTATTTTAAAGGAGTTAGCTCAATACTAAATGCCAACAAGTGGGGCATGGGGGGAGGGGTATGGATTCTTTGCAGAAGAAAAGGAAATGTCTTTAGATTATGGTGGCAAAGGTGTGGCTATTTACTTAGGTTGGATTGTATCATATAGAAATAAAACTGTTAAAAAAATGAACAGAGAGAAACAAGTGCTACAGAAAATGTAGAGAAAGAGATAAACCTATTCATTGTTTGTAGGAAAGCTGAGAGATGCAGCCCCTCTGGAGGGTAGTGTGGTGTTTCACAAGAGGCTGGGGTGGGGTTGCCACATGATCCAGCAACCCTGTTGCTAGGTATATACCTGGAGGAGCTGAGAGTGGGGACATGAATGGACATTTGCATACTGGTGTTTATAGCGGCTATGTTCATGATTTGAAGTGGATGGAGGTGGCCTAAGGGTAGAGACTGAGGAATGGATGGGGAACTGGGGTATATATATATATATATATATATACACAACAGACTACTGAGCAGCTGCAAGAAGGAATGAAGTTGTGAGGCATGCAACTAAGTGAATAAACCTTAAGGACAGTATTTGAATGAAATGTCAGAACAAAAAGACAAACATTATCATGCCTCACTCATATGGACTAACTATAATATGCAAACTTGGTGAACTGAAGTTGATAGCATGGGTTGGGGCCTATTGTAAAGCATCCCAGATTATAAGTTCTTATGGCAGTCACATTATTCAAGAGCTGTAACTGATATTTCTAAATTCTGAGACTCTGAGCTATTTGTGCATAACCTGGTCATTCCCTGAACCTTTGGGCATTTATGTGACACCTGAGACTCTGAAGTTATGAAAGTCAGGATTACCCCATACAGCAACTGTTAAAAAGCTGAAAAAGTGGTAAGACTTCGACTAGAGATATGAATGAAGTTGATCTGAATAGGAGTATGGTAAATCAGAATAAGGGTAAATGATAATATGGTCTATATTTTAAACTTCAACTTCTGTGTGAGACTAAAGGGAGAAATGCTTATTTGGTGCAAAATTTCTATTTTGGGTACTACATTACCTAATTTAACTTGTATGTTCAATTTATTTGAACACCATAATTACATGGAATCTTCAATAGGGTGTGAGATCATGTTAGTTTGTACATGTTAAGTGTGATGCCCCAGTACATCCCAGAGTAATTTGGGCAGAGAATTAAAAAGTATTTGCAAAGTCCCCTTGTGGTCAGGGGAGAAAGGAAGAAAGATAACTTCCCCATATGGGGAATTCCTGATATTCTCACAAGCAGTAGGTACAACCACTTTAGGACGTTGAACCCTTGATCTTGGGGATGCCCCTATGAAGCTTACTCTTGCAAAGGAGAAGCTAAGCCTACTTATAATTATGTCTAAGAGTCACCCCCAGAGAACCTCTTTTGTTGCTCAGATGTGGCCTCTCTAAGCCAACTCAGCAGCAGGTGAACTCACTTCCCTCCCCGCTATGTGGGACTTGACTCCCAGAGGTGTAAATCTTCCTGGCCACATGGGACAGAACTCCCAGGATGAGCCAGGACCTGGCCTCATGGTATTGAGGAAACCTTCTTGACTACAAGGAGAGAGAGAGAAATGAAAGAAAATAACGTTTCATTGGCTGGAAGATTTTAAACAGAGTCAAGAAGTTGTCCTGAAGGTTTTTCTTATGCATTATATAGATATCCCTTTTTAGTTTACAGTGTATTGAAGTGGCTAGAGGGAAGTACCTGAAACCACTGAACTGTATTCCAATACTATTGATTCTTTAAGATGACTGTATAACTATATAGCTTTTACAATGTGACCATGTGACTGTGAAAACCTTGTGTCTGATGCTCCTTTTATCCAGGTTATGGATAGATGTGTAAAAAAAAATACGGATAAAAAATAAATTGATATTAGGAGAGATAAGTGGTAAAAAAAAATTGGGTAGATTGCAATTATAGTGGTCAATGAGAGGGAGGGTTAAGAGGTATGGGATGTATGAGTTTTTTCTTTTATTTCTTTTTCTAGAGTGATGCAAATGTTCTAAAAATGATCATGGTGATGAATACATCACTGTCCTGTAAGTTTGAAAGTACATCACCATGATGATGATGATATTGTGAGCCATGGATTGTATACTATGGATGGACTGTATGTGTGTGATTTCTCAATAAAAATATTTAAAAAAAAAAGTTAGCTCTGTTAGCTCAGGGCTCTATACTGTCAAAATTCTTGTCAACAACTCCAGCTCCTCTACCAGATACCTGCTAATCAAATTCATTAAGCACTTAGCCAAAACTTGGAAGAATTTAAATGGCCTCATCCAATTGAACAAATCTTGACCCACCAACCAATATGTGAAGCAGACTGTTGTGTTCTGTCTTCCAGTTTCCTAGGGTAAATAGGCAGTGACCGCTCACCAGAGCTAAATGACTTTACCCACAGAGAAGCAGTGGCATGACAAGACACTCCAGCTAACCTCATCATGGCATCCAGTTTCATGTACCAACTTTCATAGATCTAGAGTCGTTCACCATTTTAAGTGGCTCCTGAGCCCAAATAACCCTGGCTAGGAGTGGAGAGAGTCAAAGGCAAAAAGAATGTTTCCTCATTCTCCCTCTTTCAAGGATATCTTTATTTCTATCATGTCCTCTTTTAACTCTTCAACTGGTTATATGCCAAAATCATAGTTAGATATATACAAGCCACCTCTCTTCTCTGTTAGGTAAACAGTAATTTCCAGGCAGAGAGAAAGAGTTATGATATTTTGAATACAAAAGAGTAATGGTAAGCGTGTGGAAAACCTGAAACAGATATTAGGACAAGTACAATCATGCAGCGTACTTCTGAAGGACGGGTTTTCTCTATTACTGGGGTTCTAACCACATGAAGCACTTATGCAGAACTATGAGCCAAATTATTTGATGACAGTTCATTTCCTTCTTCCAAGAAATAAAGTAAGCGTCCCTGTGTGGTGGCAAGGCAATGGGGTGCACCATTCAGAGAACACATACTTACAAAGTCACAATAAGGCTGACCCTTATGTCTACCCAGCACATATCAAGATTTAGAGAGAAGTCTGAGGAAAGACACACCAACTTGGAACCAAAATATTTGGGAAACACTGAGAGACCATTTTTATCATTAGTTCCTTAGCTATAATATAATAAAGATACTAAATGCACAAAAACCAGTTAGTAGTATCTGGGGGGATAAGAGTTTTTGAAGTTTACTGTATGGGGCTTGTATTATTTTTGTAACTGTCCTGTAAGTTTGAAAGTATTTCAAAATAAAAAGTTAAAAAACAAAAAGCAGCTAGTAGTTCCTAGAAAATCCCTTTCTAAAATCAAACTGGTGGGTGGTGCAATGGTTCCTCAGTGGCAGAATTCTCACCTGCCGTGCCGGAGACCCGGGTTTGTTTCCCAGGGCAAGGGGGCTCTTCCCAGGGGCTTAGCATGGATCATGCAGTGGTAATGCTGCCCCTGCTTTAACCTTTCCCTGCCTGTGTTAAATGACAAGATCAAGACTTCTTAAGCTTAACTCCCCAAATCAATCTCAAGCACTAAGAACACAGTTAAATGGTGGAGAGAAAAAAGCAGAGGCCTGGGAGTGGAGGCATGAGTTCCAGTCCCACTTGTGCAAACCTGAGCATGTCGCTCTGTCTCTAAGCCAGCTTTCTCATCTGTAAATGCAAATCACACAGGATGATCTCAAGCTACCTTCTAAGGTGTATAAGGTTCTCCTCCCTATAATAGCATATAATTGATTTATAAAATCATAAATAGTGCCAGAATGAGTTCACATTCTGGATTATCACTCTAGAATGTCAGAGTAGTTAAGACCAAGTAAGAACCCAAACGAGCAGGTGGTAGCTGAGGAGCCTTTCAATCCCAACACTCCTGCAAAGCCTGTAACTAAAAAGGCATAATTAAACTATAAGCAACAGTCCTTTCCCCACCAAGTCCAGTGCAGGAAGGTCACAAGTAGTCATAGAAAAACAACCAGTTGACTCCACCAAAATGCCTATCAACCCTCACCCACACTCTGGCCATGGCCCTCACCGACATACCATACACTTACCCTCAACTTCGTTATACTAGCCTGAAAATCAGACCTGGGAACCTGAGTTTTAGTCCCAGCTCTGTCAAGATCTAGATTCCACAGCATTTGTTCCCCTTGCTCATCTGAAAATCTGTTTTGCTCCAGAGAAGCCTTACCCTCAGAGTAAAGAAATTCCAGAAGCAACTGCCATGTAAGAGTATTCCCGCCTTTGTGTGGAAATCTGCTTTATGGCACACTCTTCCTTCTTTTCAAGACAATTACCAAAGTATAAGCAGCCCAGCCATAGACTGTAACTCTGCCTCCATCTAACCTAGAGTCTTCTCTTATAAATCATATAACCTCTCTGGGTTTGCCTCTTCATCCATAAACCACTGGGGTTGGACTAGATGATATGACCTTTTTTTCAGATGTAGCAGTCTGTATTTATGACTCCCATGGAGATAGGACCAAAAACACAGCACTCTTATTTGGCTATGTAAGAGAGCTCAGAGGTTGGCCAAGCCTACATCTAGAGAGTTCCCATTGACTAGGTATGGTAGACAGGTCACCAAGTATTACAAGAGGCACTCTAGAGCTCTAAAGGGCTGCACGTACCTTTCCTGCATCCACCAGGTCTGCAATTTCATCTAAATATGGACCGTTGGCCATGAAAAAGGCCCAGCGATAATGGACTCCTTGCCAGAAATGCTAAAAAGAAAAAAAAAAAGGTCAAATGTAGGAAAAGATAAAATCTGGTTAAATGCAAATTTAGTAAGAAAGCATTTTCTAGATGATGAAAAACGGACAAAATCATCTATTTTATGCTAATAAAATAGACTGTATGCACAGTACCTTAGTGCTCACTGATTTGCTAAGTGGCACTCACTCATATGCTAAGTGGCTGATAGGTAGTGAAGGTTCCATAAATGTTTAATAAACAGTTGAATAAAAAAAGATATATCCATGTGAACTCAGGCAGGCTTCTTTATTGAGTACTAATTAACCAACAAGCAAGCACAGGAAAGCTCTCCTTAAAATGATATTCTAAGTAGTCTTACACTCAGAATTTCTTCCCTAGAAGAAATTAGGGGCTAAGACCTCTATGCTTTCTGGGTTTAAATGAAATCTAGTCATAGGAAAAGAATTTTTTTTTTAAGCCAAATTCAGGAATACACTGAGGGGCCACAAGGTACCAAAATGTGATCTCAGCAGATAAATCCAATCACAAAATTGTTCCTAGCTCTGACAGGAATCAGTCAGCTTTGGGGGTAAATGAAGTATAAAGATGTAATGGGTCATCTGTTATGGCGAGTCCAAGCCACCCCAATCTATTAGGAGGCAAGTCACCAAGCTCTCCTGCAGAACTCTATGGAAGAGCAGTGAAGTCATGCTGATGAGGCAAGGGATTGCTGGTACAGGAAGGAAACTCTAAGGAAACCAATTCCTAGGGAAGAGGAGAATTCCTAGTTCCAAAGGTGCTAGGCAAACAAAAGCCAAGAGGCATGCACAGAAAGGATTAGGTCAGTTCCTGTACTTTGGCTTCAAGCTATTCTCTAAACTCATTGTATGGATAAGCCCTGAAGGAAAGCACTCTCACATGTCAATCTGCAAAGAAAGGGAAAAATGTCTTCCCTCCCCTCCCCTCCCTTCCCATCTATACGTATGTATGTAAGTAAGCAAGCTCCTAGCGTTCAAGGAAAGCACTGTCATAACTTTAGCTAGATACAAACTCAAGGAACAGATGCCTCAGAGTCTAAATTCCAGTGACAACAGATCAAAATATATAAATGTCCAGATTTCAACAAAGGATTACAAAACATACACAGAAATAGGAAGTGATGGCCCATGCAAAGGAGAAAATTAGCGCATCAGAAACCACCAATGAGGAGGACCAGACCAAGGACATACCATACAAAGACTCTTAAAAAATGATCCTAAATATGCTCAAGGAGCTAAAAGAAAACATGGACAAAGAACTAAAGGAAATCAAGAAAATGACAGATGAACATAGAGTGATTTCTATCACTCTGTTGATATGATGGAAATTACAAAAAGGACACAAATAGAGCTGAAGATCACAGTAACAAAAATTATAAATTTCCTAGGGGGAGTCAACAGCAGCTTGCAGTTGGCAGAATAAAGAATCAGTGAACCTGAAGACAAGACAATTGAAATCATTCTGAGAAGCAGGCAGATGAAATGTGAAAAAAGCCAAAGAACCTGTGGGGTACCATCAAGCATACCAATATATGCTTTGTTGGGGTCCCAAAGGAAAAGAAAGAGAAAGGGGCAGAGAGAATATTCAAGGAAATAATGGCTGACAACTTCCCAAATTTAATTTAAAGACATGAATATATGCATCCAAGACATTTAACAAATTCCTAAGAGGGTAAGCCCAAATATATACTTGCCACGGCATATTATAATCAAACTATCAAATGCTAAAGACAAAGAGAGAATTATGAAAGCTGCAAGAAAGAAACAGCATATCAACTATAAAGGAGCCTCAATAAGATTAACTGCTGATTTCTCATTGGAAACCATGGAGGCAAGAAGGCGGTGGAAGACATATTTAAAGAGCAAAGCAAAAAAAAAAGCTGCCAACCAAGAATTTTATATCCAGCAGAACTATCTTTCAAAAATGAGGGAGGGACACACACACACACAAAATGAGGGCAGGATTAAGATATTCCCAAATAAATAAAAGCTGAGAGAGTTGGTCACTATTATACCGGTCCTACAACAGATGCTAAGAGAGTTCTACAGGTTGAAAGGAAAGGACAATAGATGTTAGATGACTGCTATATGAAAAAAATAAAGATTTCCAGTAAGGGTAATGACATGGGTAAATATGAATGTCAGTACTACTGTATTTTTGGTTTGTAACTCTACTTTTTACTTCCTTCAGGATCTAAAAAGTAAATACATAAAATGTAATGATAAATCAGTGGTTTTGGATTCAATGTATGGACATATAATTTGTGACAAAAATCACATAAAGGTGGGGGGATGGAGAGATATAGAAATATAGTTTGTGCAGACTACTGAATTTAAGTTGGCATCAAAGCAAATGAGATTGTTATAGATTTAGGATATAAATTTAAGTACCATGGTAACTACAAAGAAAATACTGGAGAACATTCAAGCTCAAAGAGACAGAAATTAGGGTACAGGCTGCCAAAGGTACGGGACTGGGGAAATGAGGAATTAATGCATAATGGGTATAGGGTTTTTGTTTGGGGAGACGGGAAAATTTTAGTAACAGAAGGTGATAAGAGTACCACGACATTGTGAATGTGATGAACTCACTGAAAGGTATGCTCACAAGTGGTTGAGATAGGAAAGTTTAAGTTTTATGCATATCCTACAATTAAAAAAAAACAGCAAGAGAATAATGGCAATTAAAGACAAAACATGATCCTGGAACAGATCTAAGTAGGGAGGAGAGAAGGTTCAAAAGCATATAATTAGGACATATGAAAAAATTGGAATATAGACTATAAAGTTTATATCAATGTTAAATTTCTTGATCATGACAACTGCACTTAAGGTGGCTACAAAAATGAATATCCTTGTTCTTGGGTAATGTACATGGCAGTATTAAGTGTATATGGAACATGATATACACAACTAACACTCAAGTGTTCAGAAAATGAAATTCTGAGATACCGAGCTGTTTGTATATAACCTGGTTTTTCCAAGAAACTATGGGTATTTATGTGACACCTGAGACTCAGAGTCAGAGCTCTGTAGCTATGAAAGTCAGCAGTATCCCATACAGGAACTATTTTAAAAGTTGAAAAAGTGATTAGACATCAAATAGAGATATCAATGAAGCTGATCTAGATAGGAATAAGGTATATCAGAAGACTAGTAAAGGATGATATGGACCATATTTAAAAACTTTAATTTCTGTTTGAGACTAAAGGGAGAGATATTTATTTGGTGCAAAATTTATATTTTGGGTAGTGCATTTCCTAATTTAACTTGTATGGTCAGTTTAGTTGAACACCATAAGTACAGGGAAACTTGAATAGGGCATGAGATTTTGTTGATTTGTCCAGGTTAGTGTGATGCCCTGATAAATCCCAGGGTGATCAGGACAGTGAAAAAAGAAGTATCTACAGGGTCCCCTTAGGGGGATGGGGACAAAGAGGGAAAGATGCAACATCCCCATTTGCAGAATTTCTGATACTCTCGCAAACAGTGGGGACAACCAAATCAATAGGCCAAGCCCTCGATCTTGGGGTTTGCCCCTATGAAACTTATTCCTGCAAAGCATAGGCTACACCTACTTAAAATTAGATCTAAGAGTCATCCCCAGAGAACTTTTGTTCCTCAGATGCGGCCTCTCTTTCTAAGCTGACACGGCAAATGAACCCACTACCCTCTCCCACTATGTGGGACATGACTCTTAGGGAAAGAAATCCTGGGATCAAGGGCATCAAGAGATTGAGAAAACCTTCTTGACCAAAAGGGGGAAGAGAGAAATGAGAAAAAATTAAGCGTCAGTGGCTGAGAGATTTCAAGCAGTCAGGAAGTTATCCCGGAGGTTATTCTTACACATTATATAGATAACCCTTTTCAGTTTATGGTGTATTTGAGTAGCTAAAGGAAAGTACCTCAAACTTTTGAATTGTATTCCAGTAGCATTAATTCCTGGAGAGGATTGTGTAACTATATGGCATTTACAATGTGACCGTGTGATTATGAAAACCTTGTGTCTTATGCTCCCTTTATCCAGGGTATGGACAGATGAGTACAAAATATGGATTAAAAAATAAACAAATAATAGGGGGAACAAAGGTTAAAATATACTGGGTAGATGGAAATACTAGTGGTCAATGAGGGGGAGGGGTAAGGGATATGGTATGTCTGAGATTTTTCTTTTTATTTCTTTCTCTGGAGTGATGCAAGTGTTCTAAAAAATAATCATGGTGATGAATATACAACTATATGGTGACACTGTGAGCCACTGATTGTACACCATGAATGGAATGTTTGTATGTTAAGAATGTTTGTGTTTGTACTTTGTTTTATCAATTAAAATATATATATATTTTTAAGGCAGTGCAATGGTGACTCAACAGGCAGAATTTGCCTGGCATGCCAGAGACCGGGTTCAATTCCCAGTGCATGCCCATGCAAAAAAAAATATATATATATATATATACATGTGTGTGTGAATATATATATATATATAATTTTTTTTTTAAATTGTTCAGAAAATGGAATGCTAAATAGGTAGAGAGATACGTAGGTAGATGGATTGATAGACTGATGAATAGATAGAATGACACAGAAAATGCAGTAAACTGTTAAAATTGGTAGATCTGGGTATCTGGGGGAATAAGGTTATGTTAGAGTTCTCTGTATGGAGTTTGCTTTATTTCTGTAACTGTACTATAAATTTGAAAGTACATCAAAAGTAAAATTTTAAATTAGAAAACAAAAAACAAGTGAGCTGAGGTTCTTCCTGATACCTCAGTGACTTGCCCAAACAAACTTTGTCAGTTGAGAACTATCCAGAAGGAGGACAAGATGCAGGACTATGCTGCCTCCTTTCCCTCCCTCACCTACAATGTCTGTTAGGTGAGCAGACCTCTTTTCTTCTGAGCTCTCCCTCTGCCTCACCATCCCTCACCATGATCTAAGCTACTAACGGCACAAAGCAGGCAAGGGCAATGGAACCCACCTGCTACACAGCACTTACTAGTAGTTTTATTTTGGTCCAGCAACCTCTTGCAGCTTGTTTCCTGGCCTGCAGAATGGTGCTACCACCACCAAGCTTACAGGAACATTAGAAGACTTAAATGAGAATGTAGGTAAAAGCCTAATACAGAGAAGGTACTCCATAAATATTTGTCCAGGCTAAAAGTAGAAAGTATCAAAGACAGACTGGGGCAGTTTCTAATTAGTTTAAGACTATAAAGAGAGAAAAATGAAATTAACTTCTGAAATATTTGTCTAAGCCACAGTTTTCCAACTGTTGTGAAAGAAATGGCTTGCTGGTTGATTGACTCCATAATTTATTGTCTAATCTGGAAAAACTGTGAAAGTTGAAGGTGTCACCCATTATTAATTATTTCTGGACAACAGCTGCAAACAGAGATAAGCTCACCTAGAATAAATGAGAGGTGATATTGATTCCCTCAATCAGTAGGGTAAGCAAGGAAGAACATGGGCTGGAAGAAGTCCTAAAGTAGGATGCTCTTGGCCTAGAGTGCCTCAATGGGCTATTCAAATATTTATTTTCTATGTGTGTCATGGCATGGAAGAGCTTGGGAAGCACTAGTCTGGGCAACTAAAATAAGAAAAGAAAAATAAATAAATAAATAAAACCACGTGAAGGTTGATGTAGCTAGATACCAGAAGCCCTGAAAACGTTCCAAGCTGACAGTGGGTCCAGTTAATTGCATTCACAGACAACCAGTCCATGCACTTCTCCCTATGTGCTCAGAGACTACAATTAAAATATCCTGGTAATTGACTGGAATATTAATGGAGGAATAGAAGTGGTCACCAGTGCCACATGTAGTAACTCTTACAGGCATATTGCCCTGTAAAGCGAACCTTTGGTCTGCAGCAGCAGAATTTTTCTATTCTACTACAAGGGGTCTGTGTATTATTTTTTCCAGGCCATTATCAGAGAGAAAGTAAACCAAAGCAGGCAGGAGAGTTTGGAGCAGTACAATGAGGCTTTAATTTGGCATGTTACCTTCCCAGAAAGACATCAGAAACTACTTAAAAGGTTTTCATTTGAGATTGCCACTATCATCTTTCAGGTAAGGGAAAAGAGAAAATGAAGAGAGCTGTGCCTATTTTACTCTCAGAGGACAACTCTGAAGGTTAAATGGTAAGAGGTCCCGCTGGAGTACAAAATGTGAAATCTCACAGAAAACGTACACATATTTTAAAGCATTTAGAAAGTCTGGGCTTTGTAAAAAAAAAAAAAGAGAGAGAAGAGACAAAGAACAGCTAAGATGACTTTCTCTAGCACAAAGTACTCTGTTTCTGGCTGCCATCTGAACCGAGTGAAAATAAAGCCCTCCACAGTGTAGGGGCTGCTCAGCTCTATTACCCATACATATCTCGCGTGAACTGAAGTGAGGTCTCCTCTATCACAGCTCTTCTTTACTACCTCTAAGTTTAGTCAGTACACAATAGTTAAGATGCCAACATCCTAAATTTTACTTCCACAAAGGTTCCAAACTAATTTCTAGAATAAAGAAGCAGCTATAGATAATGAATGAAGGCAGCAATCTCACAAACATGTGTCAGTGTTGGCTGGATCGACACAGTGATTCACAACCTTTTTACCTTTGAGGAACATTTTACTCCCTTTTTCTGTGTCTTAAGTATTTTGTTTAATTTTAAAAATTTACTTTTATAATTTTGTTCTATCACTTATTCCATTTCAACACTAAGTCGGATTTTAAACCAATGATTCATAATTACCAACAGTTTATAACATGAATTTTTATAAACTTCTGCTCCCAGTATGATGAAAACAGGCTCTCAAGTGCTGCTATTGGTCCTATATTTAAGGGTGATTCACACTAGTGTCGAAGGCCCACCCAATATACACAGCATATATTCAGTTTGGGTGATCAGCTCCATAGAGCCCTAAAGACAGTGGCACAGCTAATGCAGTAAGGTGACCAATCGAATGCCTGAAACTCTATACTGCTATCAATGGATAGAGTTTCTGATTCACACAAGGATATGCAGTGTTAGCACAAACTGATAAAACTCCTGCTAAGGCATGATGGTTCTATTTGTCTATGTAGTGTCACTGAATGAAGTAAGGATATGATTTTCTGCAGGTTCTTGAAATTTAAAAAGCCCATGGGGGTGGGCCATGGTGGCTCAGCAGGCAGAGTCCTCACCTGCCATGCTGGAGACCCGGGTTCGATTCCCAGTGCCTGCCCATGCAAAACAATAAAAAATTTTTAAAATGCCCATGGACCTCTCAAGGTCTGAAAGCCCCAGTCTGGGAACCATTGGCATGTCCCAATATTACAGCCTTAATAAAGGTTCCCCCTTCATATATAAGAGACTGTATGTGGTAAGCCTGGTGAACACACAGAGAGGGACATCAGGTATAGCCAAGAAGGAAGCAGAAGGTGTCTCAAAAGGAATCAAAGGAGGTAATAATAGCTAAATATTATGACTAGCATTTAATAAGAGCTTTTTTATGTACCAGGCATCATGCCAAGTGCTTTACATTTAATCCTTTCAACAGTCCGGTATGATAGGTATATCTCATTTTACAGGTGAAGATAATGAGGCTTAGAGAAGTTAACTTGCATAAGGCCAAAAAGCTACCGAGTAGAGGTCAGAATCTGAACCCAGAGCCCACACTGGCAGCCACTGTGTAATGCCTCCTCCAAGAGAAGAACAACGAGCTAGAGGATAAACCAACTCCCAGCAGCACGAGGTGCCTACTTGCTCTACCAACCAACACTCTTTCTTTTTTTTTTTCACATGGGCAGGCACCGGGAATTGAACCCAGGTCCTCTGGCATGGCAGGCAAGCATTCTTGCCTCCAACCAACACTCTTGTTACTACCTTTAATGTCTTCGAGCCCACAGTGACTCCAGTCTGCAACATGCCGTCCGCTATGCCAAGCTGATCCATGTTCAGGAGGAAAGGAGTCACCAAAGTCACATAAGTGGCTCCTGACCATTTCTTGAGAAAATTTAGAGCCCATGTTTCAGTGGCTCCACCAACATTATCAAGGATAAAATCAAACCTGGAGAGGAAGAACAAACCAAAACATCCTTGTGAGTATTTACACAGGGCCCTGGACCCTCTTCACTCTCATCACCAGTTGACCAACAGGGTTCATTTGGTGACAGCTCACAAACCACCCTACACTGAGCTATCCAACAGAGAGATGGCCGATTTGACAGAGGAGAAAAAGGCTTACTCACCCACTGGATCTTGAGGAATTCTTCAGGGTAAGTCAAATGAAATTTTTTTCATTATAAAATCATATTATTTTCTAATACTTTAAGAATGACTTAAGTACGGGGTTCTTGACTAAGGGTGATTTTGCTCCTTAGGGGACCAAAGCTGTCGACTGTCACAATTGGGGGAGAGGTGCTACTGTTATCTAGTGGGTAGAGGTCAGGGACACTGCTAAACATTTGAAAATGCATAGCACAGCTCCCCACAACAAAAAATTATCTAACCCAAATGTTCATAGTTGAGAAACCAAGGTGGCCATGGTTGAGAAATCCTGAATTAAGCTTTGTAGAAAACTGCAAATCTATCCATTCAATTAAAGTCAAAGTGTTCTTTAGTGCATATAAACACCTGAAAGAAAAGAATATAAGGTTTTCACCCACAAAAATGATCGTCATTTATTTTCCCCACAGTCCTGCTTATGGAATCATCCTCTTCACCTTCGGAATTTTCACTTTTTTTGGTTGTTGCTGCTGTTGTTGTTTGTTTCATGCACAGCATCAGGACAGTGAATAAAAAATCAAAAGCTACACTGTTCTTGAAGTCTTCAATTCTGGTCTATCTCACCAAAAATCCAGTCATGGTGAAGTCCACAGAAAATGACAGATATTTAATTCCTTAAAACCAATCTAAAGTGGCTATCATCATTATACTCTACTTAACCCAATGAAGTCTTTAAACACTTCTAAAAACAAAGATATATTTGGAGAATGAATGCTTATAAATTAAGCAAATATTAATAGACAGATTCCTTTTTGGTCAATACTTTTTCCCCATACAAATTCACCTGGATGAAGTCAAACTTTTAAAGCCTCTAAAACCAGTTTTAACCATCTCTGGGGATCTTGAGTCCTTCAATGAAACTAAAGTGAAAAAGGGCAAATAAAATTGAAGGATATGAAAGCAGGAGAGTGACCTTACCAGGTGACTATTCTTATTAGAAAAGTTTCTACTTCATTCCCAAATTTCTCCCTAAGCAAATATGGGGATACTAAATTTAAAAACTTTACATCAGCCTGCTATTATGAAACAGGCATTGCCTGAAAAAGAAATCTGGAGAACAGGTTGTAGACCCAGTTCTCCCATTAAGAATTAGATGCATGCCCTTGAGTATGCAATTAGTCATAAATCCTCAGTCCCTCATTTCCCCAATTGTAACATGACAAGATTGAACGGAAGGATTTCAAAGCCCCTTCTCCTACTCTAAAATTCTAAGATTCAAATACCTAAAAAGCTGCTATGTGGAAGAACTAATCCATTCTAGGTAGATTCACAGGCCAAATTCTAGGCAGTAGTTACAAATATCAATTTTAACTAAAACTTTCAAAAAAAAGAAAAAAGTAATGACCTGCATTTGTAAGCTAGTGTGGTCCACCCTACTAGAAAAGTTCAATCAGAAGGAGCGTGATCACTTCTTAGAGATGCTGGGAAGGGAATTTTAGCACTGGGTTGGGAGGTTAGACTGAGCAGCTTCCAGCCTTCCATCTGTCAGATTCTCCCATTCTTCAGTAACAAATTCTGGACGTGTATAAAACTTAAGGTAGATCTGGCTTCAGTTTCAGGCTGCTCTTCCTAGAAGCAGCAAGAGATGTGAGATCAACCTAAATTATCTCCATTGAGAAGCCAGATCTCCGATATTTCCATGTCCACATTTTCACTGGGCCCAGAAAGGCCTAGGTTCTGACACTTGGACAGGAAGGTAGGTAAAAAAATCTTGGCAAGGGATAGTGTTTATTTCTCAAACATGCCAAGCATGTTCCTTCCAGGGGAATAACTTGCTGTTATTTCCACTTGGAGTGACTGTTTTTCTCCTAGGTTTCCTCAATAACTAATTACAAAGTTATTGAGCACCTACTAAAAATACCAAGCACTGATTCAGGCTGAGGGATACAACAATGACCAAGACAGAAAAATCCATCCTCACGGCTGCACTTCACATTACTGAAGCCTCTGATCAAATGTCATTCTTTAACCACCCTAGGTACAATAGCCCCTCCCCAATCATCTGCTGTTATCCTCATTCTCTGAATCCATTTTCTTCAGAGCACTCACCTCCCGGACTAGAACCTAAGCTATGCCAAGTTGATCCATGTTCAGGAGGAAAGGAAAAGACCTAAGTCACATATGCGGCTCCTGACCATTTCTTGAGAAAACTTAGAGCCCATGTTTCAGTGGGAATTTGTCTTTTTCACCACTGTATCCCTATGTTTAGAACAGTGCCTGGCAAAAGTAGATGCTCCATAAATAGTTGAGTGAGTAATGAGTTGGCTAGCTGCTCCTCAGTACATTGCCATACTACCGTTTGGTTTTGGTTGCCCTGGGTGAGAAGACTAGGCAGAGCTCCCATGTTTATTTTTTATTACCCATGAAAACATACTTGTAGGCAAAGCGGGCAAGAGCAATTGGCTTCTGAAGGCCATTTTTTTAAAACAAAGAAGAAATAGAAGTAATGAAATAGCTTTCCAAATATGCCTCAATTGTCTTTTCAGCTTCAGCTCTCTCTTGGCTTGAGGAAGACTGGATTAACAAAATATCCTTCTATTTCTGCCCTGAATCACAGTTAGGATTAACAGGGCCCAAGAGAATTC
Source organism: Myrmecophaga tridactyla (assembly GCA_004026745.1). Taxonomy (NCBI): domain Eukaryota; kingdom Metazoa; phylum Chordata; class Mammalia; order Pilosa; family Myrmecophagidae; genus Myrmecophaga; species Myrmecophaga tridactyla. The sequence goes on from PVIY010000077.1 coordinate 123,283, forward strand.
CTGAATGTGCTCCTGTTCAGAATATAGTAGGCCAAACCGCAGTTTGACACTCAGGCACACGGAGAACATCCAGGGTACCCAACACCAATATTTATATTTACTTTGTTTCTTTTAAGCCCTTATTAAGCCAAAACTCTGAAAGCATATCTAGTGCTAATGATGTATTTCCATGCACTGCTCTATTTTCTCCCTGTGGTGACAGATGTTACAAAACAGAACACACTTCTAATTTTGCCTTCAAATCTCTTACAAACCAGTAATTAATAAAAGTAAGTTAAATTAAAAATTAGCAAAATACCATGCAAGCAGTACCTTCCTGAGCACATATCACACTGTTACTGTACAGCATTAATGTCTGTATTGAAATAGAAATCAACCTAAATAATTTTTAATGACATGAAATGCTTTATAGATTCTTTTCAAAGATCCCAATGTGACTGTTAGGCTACCAAACTACCTCAGGCCTTCATTATCAACTGTACTTGTTCCTACTTTCCCAATGTGAACATTATGCTAATACATACGGTTTTAAGGATTTCAGTTGCTCTTCCACATTTCCACATTTGTAATCAATTACATTATCTGCCCCAAGCTTCCTTACAAGTTCGCTGGCATCCTGAGAGCAAACTGCTGTCACATGAGCACCCCACGCTTTCATTACCTGCCAAAAAAAAAAAAAAAAAAGGAGGGGAAAGTGGGAAACTGCACTAAAAAAAAAAAAAAGAAATAGTGGCTTAATCTCTAGAGAATTTTAAGTGCCTCATCTTCAAGAACTACAGGAAGCCATCTGTCAGAGACCAGTAAAAATGATTAAACTTTTGTTCACCAAAAAAATCCCAAGAAATAAATCTCATTTTTCCTGGACAAAACAGCCAGTCACTTTGTTGTCATGACGTTATAGCCAATGCACTTGGGGATACAGCAGCAAACAAAATAAATACAGATATCTTATAGCCTAGTGAGCTGTTGCAACTTACATTAAGGAAGTTTAGGAAAGTGATACTCAGGAAAGGATTGAGAAAACAATCCTGTAGCAGAAGAGATATTTGTATCTATACAAAAAGTTGTTGTGTCAAATACAGTGCTTTCACTATATTTGTGAAATATAGTTGTTAGTGTCAAATAGTTGTGTCAAATATAGTGCTTTCAATGATAACAGGTAAGTGGCAAAAAAAAGAAAAAAATTGTGTCTTTCAGAGATGACTATTTTAAATGTGCCAGAAGATAAAAATGCAACCTCCCTTCATCTGTATCTCCAACCAGTGTTAATACAGCCTTGACCCAGACATTGTATCAAAGTACTCAGCTTTCAGGTACAAGATAATAAAGGAAGGTGCTCTTAAAAAAAGAGGAAAGAAAAAATGGCCATTTTATTTTCAAAATGTGGATCAGGCTCTCTCCTTTGGAGTAAGAAGATCTATATAATGGTTCCCAGGATTAAAAAATACAGATGTATTATACATTAAAATAATAAGGAATAGCTAGATTTAAATCAAGAGGAGCTAAATTCTAATTTTATTCAGGATTAAGTACCCAGAAGGCATTCTGCTCCAAATTACTACAGTTGTTTTATTTAATGCCAATTTCACAGAATTAAAAGTGGCTGTTTTCATCTGAATTTGAGAATGGCTACTTTAAGTTCACCATGAAATCTCTGTACCGATAGTTATGGGTTATAACAGATCAGCTGTTTTCTCAAGCCTGTCCTGAGTATCACTTTCCTAAACTTCATTAATGTAAGTTGCAAAAGCTCACTAGGCTATAAGATATCTGTATTTATTTTGTTTGCTGCTGTATCCCCATTCTCTCGTACATAAAGGTGATAAATAAATATCTGTTAAATACAAATAAAAGGTTTTAAAACCATTCATAGTCATATTTACTCTCTTACTTTTAAAAAGCAATAATGGCCAAGGTTTATACTCTTGAAACCTAGGAGGAATTAAAACATTTTAGAGTGACATCATCTACAATTTATTTTGTTTATGGATTGAAAATAAAAACATTTGAGTATTATGACATTACTTGCAACAGCAAGTCCCAAATTAAATTCAAATATGAGAAGATATAATCCAAGATCAACCGCTCATTTGTGACCATCCTTTTTTGATCTATATATATATAAAAAGAAACTGTTCAGGAAAAAAGAAGTTATATTCTAAAACCTACATTTAACATGCCTTTTCTTTAAACAGTACTAAATCATCAGGAATAATCTGTCACATGTTGAAACTGTTCAATGATTTTTTTTTCTCAAATTTCTCAAATTTTCTCAAACTTCTAGGTTTTCCTCTTCCTCTTAGAACTATCTAGCATCTTGGAACATTACTAAAAGATTTTAAAAACAGCTTTAGTTTAAAAATTTTTTAACACAGATACAAGTTGGATACCACCCAGATCATGAACCAGATTGCCAACAGTCACTTTAACTCTTCTATGTGTCCTGTCCCAAAGCAAACCCCATCAGCTTCAGATAAGTCATCATTATTCTGATTTTTATAGTAATCACCTCCTTGCACTTAAAGTTTTATCACTCAAATATGCTTTTCTTAAACACTATAGTCTTGCACACTTTTAAATTGTGATACGTCTAAGTCTCTTTTAAACTATGGGCTCCTTTTCAATCCCTTTCACTTTATAATTTATTTGTGTAAGAGCCTGGGCCACGTGACCTCCACAGTATGAAATTGCTGATTGCCCATGCAAGAGATAGTTCCATATGTTGTTCTGTCTTCTGTATTTCCTGCAAATTGGCAGATGAATGTAGAGACTGGATTAGATTCAAGTTCAATCACTTTAGTAAAACTATGGACAGTGTCTGGTAAAACTATAACAGGCACATCAAATTTGGTTGTTGCTCTTTTTGTTATCCTAGAGGCTGTCAAAGCTTTATACTATATTCATTTCCTGGGGGCTACAAAATGGTGATATTCTGTTTCTTTCTTTTCTGTTTTCATTTGATATTGGGATAATTTTATAAAGCTGTCAAAGCTTTATACCATATCCATTTCCTGGGGGCTACAAAATGGTGATATTCTAATTCTTTCTCTTCTGTTTTCATTTGATACTGGAATAATTTTATAAAGAAACACTTCCCCTAACTATTCTATGGCATTATTCAGCAGTATCACTCAAATAGGAAAGACCAGACAAATGCTTACTTCTTTTCCTTTTCTCAGTTTAAATAAATAATAAATTCCTTCTCTATCATCTTCCAAAAGTGACTGCTTTTTAAAAATATTACCATGAAATCATGGATTTAGGTATTTCATATAAAGAGTTCCAATCTATTGCAGTTATTATTATTGAAGCTCAAACTGTCAAGATGGCTCGAGTCCTTTTAACATGACCTTACTCATCACTTTTAAAAAAATTTTATAATTAGAGCAGTTGTAGGTTTTACAGAAAAATTATGCAGAAAGTACAGAGTTCCCATATAGCACCCCCACTCCCCACCCCAGTTTTCTCTGTTAACATTTTACATTACTGTGGTACCTTGGTTAAAAGTGATGAAGCACTATTCTATTCATATAATAATAATTATTACTATATAGATATGGTCCATATCAGTTTTTAGTAGGTACCTCAGAAGTGGATCAGGAAAACAATATTCTCCAAGTTCTTACATGCTGATGATAGTTCATATGTGTCCTTTATATTTGAAGGTCAGTATTACTGGATATAAAATCCTTGTCTTGCTCTTTCCTTGAGCATCTTAAATATGCAACTCTATGTAGTTTTCCTGACATTAAAGCATTGTGTCCAAAAGTCTGATTATAGAGAGTTTCTGTTTGGGATGATGAAAAAGCTTTGGTAATGGCTGATACATAACATTGAATTGTACACTAAAATTGGTTGGTAAAAATTGCAAATTCTATGTAATAGAAAGATTACCACAATGATATTTTTAAAAATTTAAGTCTGATGCTAATCTATTTTTAGTTCTCTTATGTTACAGGTTCCTTTTTCCAGCTGCCCAAAGGATTTTAAAATTTTTTTCTTTAAAAACCAGAAAAACCCGAGAAGGGATGGGAGGGTAACTGAGATGTTGATTCAGGACTGCAGCTGACCTGGAAGAGCCTTCTGCACCACATCGGGTGGCCCTAGTTGCAAAGGCTGAGGAACTGAGAGGTAGAAAACTGGAAGCTAATGTGGAAGTGTGGAGCCCACAGGAATGCATGGACAGGGAGACAGGGACTAGGGAGTAAGCCAAGCCGTGCTCCTTGAATGCCCTACCCTCACCAGCACAGACCCATGACCTGCGATTCACCCCACATTCCACATCCTGAATGCTGTCACCCGCCCCCACTCCCCATGCTCCAAGTGCCCTCGCCCTACCAACCGCTAGCATGTATACTCCCCCATCCCCCCATCCCAAGTGCAACCCAGCTCACCTTTCCTGCACCATTCCCGAGCACTACATACCCATCCCTGCTCCCAGCAGGTTGTTGCCAGCCCATAAAGGCTGAGGGCTCAAACCTCCATACCCAGGCTACATCCTCCCCCCCACCCAGAGTGTCACACAGCCTCACCCTGTGCCCCTGAGCTCTGCCCATTAGTTTATGGACTCCTAGATGTGCAAAGTATAAGCCCCCAATCATGTCCTTCAGCTCTGGGAACATCAGTTTATGGCTCTCCTAAACCTGTGCATGCTCACAAAGGCCTCAGTCACATTTCTCAGCTTTGGGAACATAAGTTTACAGCACTCCTAGTCCCATGCATGCACACAGTCCCCGATCACATCCTTCAGCTCTGGGAACATCAGTTTACAGCACTCCTAGACCCGTGCATGTGCACAGCTCTCAGTCACGCTTCCCAGCTCTGAGAAAGTGCTGACCTGCGCAGCCAGGTCACATCTGCTCCCAGCCCATGAAGACATATTGCTGACCTGCTGCCATAGTTCTGTGCATGTGCACAAAGGGCCCCATGCCCTATACTAGTGCACAGCAGGGCTACGCCCCCCAAATCTGTGCACCCACACAGCTACATCCTCCCTGGCCACTGGGTGTCCAAGTTCACCAGTACCAGCATAAAATCCCCAACCTGCACCTATACCTGCGCTGCAATGCATCACCACACTGTTGTGCCCCTCCCTGTACACTGAACACTGCATCCTGTTACACATCTACCCCGCAAACACAAGGCTTTAGACTACTAAAGGAAATTAACTCCTAAAGTAAATCAATCAAGATATTTACACGCAATGAAAACAACAGAAGATCACTAAGCATATCACAATGCAGACAGATATAGCCCAGCCTAATGACCAAATTAAAACATCAGAGGAGACACAGATGTTGGAACAACTAATCAAAGATGTTCATATAACTCTACTTAACAGAACAGCAAAAACAGGAATTTGAAAGAATAAAGAAAAAAACAGCTGATATCACAGAGATTAAAGACTCCATTGACCAAATTAAAAACATACTACAGGCACACAACAGTAGATTTGAAGAAACAGAAGAAAGAATAAGTGATGTAGAGGACAGGATAACTGATTTTGAACACTCAAAACAGCAAATGGCAAAAAAAGATGGAAAATTTGAATTGGATCTCAGGGAAATAACAGACAAAACAAAGCGCACAAATGTAAGAATCATTGGTGTCCCAGAAGGAGAAGAGAAGAGTAAAGGGCTAGGAAGAGTGGTTGAGGATATAATGGGGGAAAACTTCCCAACCCTTATAACGGACACAAATATACAAGTTAAAGAAGTTCAATGAACTCAAACAGAATAAATCCAAATAGACCGTGCCCAAGACACATACTAATCAGTCTATGAAATGTTGAAGAGAAGCCGAAAATTGTGAAAGTGGCAAGAGAAAAACAACCTACTATATACAAGGGAAACCACATAAGGCCGAGCTCAGAGTACTCAACTGGCACCATACAGGCAAGAAGGCAGGGGTATGATATATTTAAGAACCTGAAAGAGAAAGACTTCCAGCCAAGAATTCTGTACCCAGCCAAACTGTCCTTCAAAATTGAGGGAGAAATTGAAGTTTTCACAGACAAAGAAGTCCTGAAAGAATCTGTCAACAAGAGACTGGCCCTACAAGAAATACTAAAAGGAGTTCTGTTGGCTGATAAAAAAATATAGGAGAGGGAGGTCTGGAGGAGGGATCAGAATTGAAGAGTACCACCAAGGGTAATTTAAAGACTACAAAGAGAAAGAGGGAAAAGAATATATAGATCTGACAAATAAAATTAAAAAAATAAGATGGTGGAGTCAAGAAACACCTTTTCAGTATTAATTTTGAATGTTAATGGATGAAACTTACCAACTGAAAGATACAGATTGGCAGAATGAAGTAAGGGATATAATCCAGCTATATGCTGCTTAAAAGAGACTCATCTTAGACACCAGGATACAAATAGATTGAAAGTGATAGAACGGAAAAAGATTTTCCATGCAAGTTGTAACCAAAAGAAGGCAGGAATATCTAAACTAACATAGGATAAAATACACTTTAAATGTAAAGACATCATAAGAGACAAAGAAGGACCATACATATTAATTAAAGGGACAATTTACAAAGATATAATAATCATAAATATATATGCTCCCAATCAAGGAACACCAAAATACATGAGACAGACATTAGCAAAATTGAAGGAAGCAATAGATGTTTCAACAATAATAGTAGGAGACTTCAATATACCACTCTCCTCAATATATAGTAGAACCAGACAGAAGATCAACAAGGAAACAGAGAAGCTGAACAACTTGATAAATGAATTAGATCTAGCAGACATATATAGTTCATTGCACCCCAAAACACAAGGATATACATTCTTCTCTAGTGTTCATGGAACATTCTCGAGGGTAGATCATCTGCTGGGGCACAAAACAGGTCTTTATAAATTTAAAAACATTTAAATTATTCAAAGCACTTTCTCTGATCACAATGGAATGAAGCTGGACCTCAATAAGCACCAAAAAACAAGAACATTCACAAATATATGGAGATTAAATAACTCAACCTTAAACAACCAGTAGGTCAAAGAAGAAATTGCTAGAGAAATCAGTAGCTATCTGGAGATGAATGAAAATGAGAATACAACTTATCAGAACTTAAGGGATGCAGCAAAGGCTGTGCTGAGAGGGAAATTTAGTGCCCTAAATGCCTATATTAAAAAACGAGAAAGAGCAAAAATCAAGGACTTAACTGCTTACCTGAAGGAACTTGAGAAAGAACAGCAAATTAACCCCAAAGCAAACAGAAGAGAAATAACAAAGATTAAAACAGAGTTAACTGAATGGGAGAACAAAAGAACAAAAGAAAGAATCAATAAAACCAAAAATTGGCTCTTTGAGAAAATCAATAAAATTGATGGATGCCCCAGCAGATGATCTACCCTCGAGAATGTTCCATGAACACTAGCAAGACTGACAAAGAAAAAAAGAGAGAAGATGCAAACAAACAAAATCAGAAATGAGACAGGACACATTACCACAGACCCTGAAGAAATAAAAGAAGTCATAAGAGGATAGCATGAACAACTATATGCCAACAAACTAAACAACTTAGATGAAATGGACAAATTCCTAGAAACACAGAAACAAGCTACACTGATTAAGGAAGAAATAGAAGATCTCAACAAACCAATCACAAGTAAACAGATTCAATCAGTCATCATAATTCTTCCTACAAAGAAAAGCTCAGGGCCAGATGGCTTCATAGGGGAATTTTATCAAACATTCCAAAAAGAACTAACACCAATCCTGCTCAAACTTTTCTAAAAAGTTGAGGAAAAAGGAACTCTAACTCATTTTATAAAGCTAATATCATTTTAATAACAAAACCTGGTAAAGATACTATAAGAAAGAAAAACTACAGACCACCCTTCCTAATGAGCATAGATGCAAAAATTCTCAGCAAAATATTAGCAAATCAAATCCAACAACACATTAAAAGAATTATACACCATGACCAAGTGGGGTTTATACCAGGAATGCAAGGATGGTTCAACAGGAGAAAATCAATTGATGTAATATAGCACATTAACAAATCATAAGGGGAAAATCACATGATCATTTCGACTGACGCTGAAAAAGCATTCAACAAAATTCAACATCCTTTTCTGATAAAAACACTTAAAAAGATAGGAATCAAAGGTAACTACCTCAATATGATAAAGGGAATATATGAAAAGCTGCTAGCCAGTATTGTACTCAATGGAGAGAGACTGAAATCTTTCCCCCCCTCCCTAAGATCAGGAATGAGACAAGGATGCCCACTGTCACCACCATTATTCAAAATTATGCTAGAAGTTTTAGCAAGGGCAATCAAGCAGGACAAAGAAAGAAAAGGCATCCAAACTGGAAAGGAAAAAGTAAAATTCTCATTATTTGCAGATGACATGATTATACCTGAAAGATTCTGAGAAATCTACAACAACGTTAGTTGAGCTAATAAACAAATTCAGCAAGGTGGCAGGATATAAAATCAATGTGCAAAAATCAATAACATTTCTATACATAAGCAATGATCTAACTTTGGAGTCAGTTAAGGAAAAAATTCCATTCAAAATAGTAACTAAAAGAATCAGGTACTTAGGAATGAACTTCACTGGGGACGTAAAGGACTTGTGCACAGAAAAGTACATAACAATGCTAAAAGAAATCAAAGAAGATCTAAATAGGTGGAAAGACATTCCCTGCTCATGGATAGGAAGACTAAATATAGTTAAGATGTCAATTCTACCCAAATTAATCTACAGATTTAACACAGTCCCAATAAAAATTCCAACAACCTACTATGAAGACTTGGAAAAGCTTACCAATTCAACTAGAAGGGAAAGAGACACCAAATAGCTAAACTCATCCTAAAAAAGAATGAAGTGGGAAGATTAACATTCCCAGCTTTAAAACCTACTATAAAAACATAGTGGTCAAAACAACATGGTACTGGCACAAAGACAGAAGCATTGGCCAATGAAATCAAATTGAGAGTGCAGAAATAGACCACCAAATCTAAGGTCAAGGGATTTTTGACAAGGCCCCCAAATCCTCTGGATTGGAACAAAATAGTCTTTTCAATCAATGGGCATGGAAGAACTGGATATTGATAGCCGAAAGAATGAAAGAGGACCCCTATCTTACATCCTAGACTAAAATTAACTCAAAGTGGATCAAACACTTAAATATAAGAACTAGCACCATAAAGCTTCTAGAATAAAATATAGGGAAGCATTTTCAAGACCTAGTTATAAGAGGTACCTTCCTAAACTTTACACCCAAAGCACAAGCAACAACAACAAAAATAGATAAATGGGAACTCCTCAAAATCAAATGCTTCTGCGCCTTAAAAGACTTTGTCAAAAAGGTGAAGAGGCAGCCAACTCAATGGGAGAAAATATTTGGACATCACATAACACACAAAGGTTTGATATTATGTATACACCAAGAAATCATATAACTCAACAACAAAAGAACAACCAACCCAATTATAAAATGGGTTAAAGAAATGAACAGGCATTTTTCTGAAGAGCAAATACAGATGGCTCAAAAGCACATGAAGAGATGTTCATTTTCATTGGCTATAGGGAAATGCAGATCAAGACGATAATGAGATACCACCTCACACCTATAAGAATGGCTGCTAGTAAACAAACAGGAAATTACAAATGTTGGAGAGGACATGGAGAAATTGGGACACTTATGCACTGCTGGTGGGAATGTATAATCGTGCAGCCACTATGGAAGACCGTTTGTGGTTCCTTAGGAAACTAAATATTGAGTTGCCCAATGACCCAGCAATAGCACTACTTGGTATATATCCAGAAGAGCTGAAAGCAATGACACAAACAGGCATTTGCACACCGAAGTTCATAGGAGCATTATTCACAATCGCCAAAAGATGGAAACAAGCCAAATGCCCATCAACAAATGAGTGGGTTAAAAAATATACAGTATATACATACGATGGAATATTATGCAGCAGTAAAATGAAATGATGTCCTGAAGCACATGACTAGAGGGATGAGCCTTGAGGACATAATGCTGAGTGAAATAAGCCAGACGCAAGAGGATAGATACTGTATGATTCCACTTTTATGATCATGATAAATATAAAATCAGAGCCTTATAATTCAGAATATAGGGGACTTAGAGATATAGAAACTAGAGATGGGTAAATGGTTAGCTAATGAGGTTGAACTCCAACGTAAGGGAATAGACAGAAGGCAGTTCTCTAGTGGCCTGTAAGTAATATTACCATATTGAAGATGAACAAGATTGAAAGGGGTTGTGTAGACCTAGGTGTCCCACTGATTAACACTAGAAATATGAATTAGTTCTTGCAAGAACTACTTCAAAGGTATGATTCATGTACAAAGAGTGCTTAAGTCCAGGGTACAGGGGGTCAACTGCTATTGCATGCTATGGGCTATGTTTAAAAGGAAAACATTAGCACTACCACAGAACAGCAGAGGTAAATAATGGGGGAAGGACAAGAGTTAAGAGGAGGTTTAGATCTATCTGGTGAGGGTGTGTTTAGAGGTTTTCTTTCTCTTGGGAACAATGAAATTTTCTAAAATTAAGAGTGTTTTGGACTGTGGACTCTGGGCACTGTATATGATCCCTGAGGAATGCAGGTGGCTGAAGAATGCACTGACTGAGAAGTAGATTGCCAAACAATGATGTATATTTATGAATGAATGTTGTGCTGCTACAAAAAAGGAAGTTGTGAGGCAAGCAACGAAGCAAATGAACGTGTGGGACATTTGGTGAGGCAAAATAAGTCAGAAACAAAAGAACAACAATTGCGCGGTCTCCTTTAGAAAATGCTTACAAGAAAACAGGGGCCTACATTGTAAGCTTCTATAGCAGATACAATTTAGCCTGGAGTGGTAATTATTATTTCTGGATTTTGAGAGGCTGTTTTACATGCACATATATATATATATATGTATATATAAAACACCTGACACTTAGAAATAAGAACGAAGCCAATCAGGTGGGGTTAAAGTAATTCAGAATATGGGGGTAAGGAAGACAATGTCTGTATTTTAGAACCACACATACTCTTTGAAACCAAAGGAAGAAAGGTTTATTTGGTCTGGAACCAAATTTTCTGTAGCACATAATCTAACTCAACCTATCTGTATAGCTCATTTGAACAAAAACACAGGGAGCCCAGAATAAGAAAGAGGTCCTTCAATCCTGTATAGCTTAATGTAATAGTGTCTGGATACATCCTAGAGCATATTAAGCAGATAATCAAAAGTATTGGCAAAATTCCTTGAGGGATGGGAGAAAAAATATGGAACTATTAAACTTACCATCAGGATACTGTGACAAACTCTAGGGACACCCAAATCAATAGGCCATCCCCTTGATCTTGAGGCTTACTGTTGTCAAGCTTATGTAGGCAGTGGAGAAGCTAAGCCTACCTATAAGTATGCCTACAAATTACTTCTGGAGGACCTCTTCTGTTGCTCAAATGTGGCCTTACTCTCTCTAAGCCCAAATCTGCAGGTGAAATCATTGCCCTCCCCCCTTACATGGGACATGACATCCAGGGGTGAAAGTCTCCCTGGCGATGTGGGAGATGACTACCAGGGATGAATCCAGCCCTGGCACCATGGGATCATCTATTCCATCCTGACCAAAAGGGGGAAAAGAAGTGTAACAAATAAAGTATCAGTGGCAGAGAAAGTTCAAATAGAGTAAAGAGGCTACTCTGGAGGTTGCTCTTATGCAAGCTTCAGTTAGACATTGCTATCCATCATAACCTCCCAAACCCCAACTAGACTTTCCAGCCAACCCTAAAGAACACCGAGAGCAATATATAAGATTCCATAAGGGTTCCATGCATTAGAGTAACTTTTATAGAAACCTACAACCTCTAGATAGGACCCTGGACCAGATAAGTCCTGAAACCTAGAGGGCCTCTCCAGAACATCAGTTAGTTCCATTTCCATACCCCATATTGGTGACAGACCCTTCCAATATGAAAAATTTAAAATGGTCATATCTCAAACACTCCTAAAGAGAGGGACAGAAAAATCAAAGGTGATGATGGAGTTATACAGAGTAAACAGGATTTAACAAAGGAATATGACTGCTGAATCATTAAATTGATATCTCTTTTCGTTTCCAGTGTCTTAGAGCAGCTAGAAGTAAAAACCTAAAATTGTGGAATTGTAACCCATGTCAAACTTTGAAATATGTTCTACAACTAATTGTGGTGTTGTGCTTTGAAATTTATTGCTTTTTTGCATATATGTTATTTTTCACAAAAAAAGAAAGAAAAAAAGTCGATTGTGGTGATAAAAAAATATTTAAGCTTTCTAGTCTCCTATATTCTGGAGCAGCTAGAAGGAAAAATCTGAGAGGGTCATGTGGTGAACCATGACAAACTCTGGGATCTGTCCTTGTAACTTCTTATTGAGGAGTGCTATGAACACTACTGCTTTTTACTTTCTTTGCTTTGTTTATGTTATTCTATACAATAAAAAAAGTTAAACAACAGCAACAGTAAAACCAGTAATTTTAATTGAATGTTTTGATAGTGGTCATTCTGTATCCATATTCTTAAATAAGTGATGTACTCATTCAATATGTAGTTTCAAATAATTTAATTTCAGTAAAGTTTCTTGAAGTAACGTTTTCAGTGTTTGTTCTATGCTCCTGTTCTAGATTTCTAGGGACTCCTATTACCCATATATTCACTCTTCTTTGCTCATCTGTAATGTTTTAATCTTTATCTCTCCCTTCATTTATTATTTTAAAAATGTCCCCATTTACACATTCTGTTTCTATTAATGCAGCATTGTGTTGTGTTTATCCACTATTGAGCGCCTTCTTGTTTAGTCTTCATTGCTGAAATTATTACTTTCACTTTTTTCCCTGAGATTTTCTAGTTCTGATTTATTGAGTTCTTCTATGTCTTGAATCACATCTTTAATGTCTTTTAGCTTGTTTTAAAATTGTAGGTTACATATTGATCTGCCTCGTGGGCACATTTTTCTGGCATTCTTTCATTGTCTGTAGATATGTTATTCTCCTTTTTAATCTTTTGTTCAGGAGTTGACCTTAATACATTTCTATTGTTTCCTTATGTCATTAAAATGATTTTTACTATGAAATATCATCTAGAAGAGTGCATAGAATATAAGTATATAGCTTAAGAAATTATTACAATGAAAATACTATTGTAACCATTGCTCAAAACTGACAACTAGAAAACCACCCACACTCCTGAGACTCTTCACTGCCTCTCCTCGGATCAAAACCCCCTCACTCCCTTAGAAGTAATAACCACTATTTGAACTTTTTTTTTTTAATAAAGAGTTTTACCATCTAGGCAAGCATCCTTAAACACAATTGTTGAGTATCATTTATCCTTGAATTTCATTAAATGGAATCATACAGGATGTACTCTTTAGTTTCTGGCTCTTTTTACTCTACATTCGGCCCACCAGATTCATCTTCTTCATTGAATGCAAGTGTAGTCTAATTTCAAGACTGTATAATATCCCAATGTATAAATAATTTACTCATTTTCCTAAGAGTGCAATTGTTGAACCACCACGGGGGCACTTTATGTTCAGATTCAGTAGTGCCAAATTGTTTCCCTGAATGGTTGTGCTAATTTCACACTCTAACCAACTGGGTATGATATTCCTCTTTTCTTTTTTCCTCCCACTTTTCCTTCCTTCCATTTATTTAATCTTTCAACCTACATTTACTAACAGTCTCTAGACTAGAGCCTAGGTAACTAGTGGTGAGTTAATAAGAAGTCAAGGTGCATCTTCCATAGGAAATACCACCTCCACCCTCCCACCTCAATTCAGTTGGTAGCTTGATGGGAAGCTCCTAGCACTGTCTGGGTCTTCAAAAGGTTAGAGATGGGGTCTGGGAAGAAGCACCTAAACCCACCCCCCTGGAAACTGATACAAAGGTATTCACAACTTTCCATACTGGGGAAAGAGCCTCTCCTCCCATATTGAAGGAGGCTAAAGTCAAGTCCCCTCCACAAGGAGCCATCGTGTTAAACATCTGACTGCAATGGGAGCAATTGCTGGGTCCCATCCTGTTCTGGGAGGCTGGGTGCACTGGTTGGTTTTTGGTTTTGTTGTTGTTTGGTAAAATGCACATAAAGTTTTGCCATTTTAACTATTTTAAAGTGTACAATTCAGTGGCGTTTAGTATACTCACAAAGTTGTCTGACCATCACCACTGTTTAATTTCAGCACATTTTCAACACCCCAAAAAGAAACCCTGTGCATACTAAGTAGTTACACTCTATTCCTCACTCCCCTCAGCCCATGGCAATACTAATTGGCTTTCTGTTTCTAAAGATTTGCCTATTCATATAAACAGGGTCATATAATATGAGACCTTTTCTGTCTCGCTTCTTTCACTTAGCATGTTTTCAAGATTCATCCGTATTTTAGACTGTCTCAGTACTTCATTCCTTTTTATGGCTGGATAATATTCCATCACATGGATATACCCCACTCCATTTATCCATTCATCAGTTGATGGTCATTAGGGCTGTTTCTACATTTTGACTATTGAATAGCGCTGCTATGAACATTAGTGCACAAATGTTCGTTGGGTCATATGGTAATTCTATGTTTAACTTTTTGAGGAAACTTCAAACAGTTTTCCCAAAGCAGCTGCATCATTTTTCATCCCCACTAGCAATGTATGAAGGTTCCCGTTACTCACTCTTGTCAAAGCTTGATAAGTCCTTTTAATTTTAGCCATTTTTATGGGTGTTAAGTAGTATCTCACTGTGGCTTTAGTTTGTATTTCTCAGGTAACTAATGTTGAGGCATCTTTTCATGTGATTATTTGTTATTTTTTTATATTCTATGGTGATGCATCTATTCAAATCTTTTGCCCATTTAAAAAAACATGTTGATTGCCTTATTGAGATGTAAGAGTTATGTATTTGAAATACCAATCTTTTATATATGTTATGCACATGGCTTGCCCTTTTATTTTCCTAGCAGGATTTTTTTTTTTAAATACCAAAAAACATCAAACGTAAACATCCTTAACTTTCGAGGATCCTTTTTTTTTAACGGTATATTTTGAAAAGCAAAAGTTTTTAATTTTTATGAAAACTAATTTATCTTTTCTTTTTTCCTTTCATAGCAGTGTTTTGGTGTTTTTTTTTCCTAAAAATTCTTTGCATAGTTCAAGCTTATAAAGATTTCTCCCGGTTTCTAAAAGATTTATAATTTTAGCTCTTACATCTGGGTCTATGGATCTTTTTTTTTTTTTTTTATTTTTTTTATTTTATAACATATATACAAAGCAAAGAAAGAAAAAATTGTTTTTTTTTCTATTATTTGAAAAAAATAATTTTCAAAGCATTCTTCAATAAGTAGTTACAGAATAGATCCCAGAGTTTGTCTCTATGGTCCATTTTAAGTTAATTTTATATATTGTGTGAGGTAATGTTCATTGAGGTACATTTTGTTGCAACATATATTAAATTGTTCCAGCACCATTTGATAAAAAGACTATTTCCCCCTTTGAAATTCCACAGCACTTCTGTCAAAAATCAACTGACTATACACACACACACACACACACACATAATATGCTTATTTCTAATCCAATGCTCTAAATTCTATCCTTACACCATTTCCAAACAATCTTGATTACTGTAGCTTTATTAGCTTTATAGCTTTATAGAAAGACTGGTAATCAGGTAGTGTAAGTCTTCTAACTTTGTCTTTTTCAAGATTGCTTGGCTACTGCATTTCCATATAAATTTTAGAATCAGCTTATTGATCTCTACCAAAAAACCTGTAGAAATTTTTATTGGAAACTAGTACTGTTTTTGACATTGGCTTGTTTCCTACCAAACAGCAAACTTCCATCCACCTGCACTGCTCATGATCTTCTCTAAAAGCTTGCTTTGCATGTGTTATACAGGACACCTATATAACACTCATATATTAAATCTCTGGAAAGGTTAATAGTCCCTTCTATATTAGAAAACTTTCTTCTGAGAAGACTAAGCTGAAATTACAGTAAATTTACTGGACACCTACCTTTCCTTTCAGCTTTTAAGAGAAAAAACTCATAATATGTGAATTTATAAATTCACTTAAACATTAATCGTCTTCATTCACAGGATAAGGAAATTGTTTTACCTGTATAGCAAAAGTACCAACTCCGCCCGAAGCGCCCAAGATTAAAACACTGCAATGCAAAAGAAACCACAATCAACAAGAGTCTTAAACAAATAAACAAGATAAATAAAACAGATGATTTCAACATGTAGGTGGCAAATAAAATCTTCCAGCTTCCCAAGATTGGATTACACAAGGATTTTTATCTTAGGTTCACCAAGAACCTAAATGCTTGGTGATAAATGCTTATAGATATATATGCTATGAACTCTTTACCAAGGACTTGCTTTATAGTTTTTAAGTAGTTCAGATGGTTCTTGGTAACATCTGTCTTAAAAATTTTTCTAGGGTAAAATTACCATAGCTTCCTGCATATGTGAGGATTTGAAGGCCGTTTTTAGTGTGTTAGAGTAGAATCAGTTGCTCCCTAAAATAATATACATTCCTGACCAAATTCCTGTCAGAACGAAATATAAACTTAAGTACAGACATGCACTTTCAAGCTTTCATAAATGGTAATCAACCTTATCCTCAACTTGGCTTCCTGGGACAGCAGATGAATCTGCCCTATCAACACAGTCATCAGTGTGCTCCACATTTTTACCACGTTTACTCACTGTAGCCTTCCTTTTGGACCCGGTGTGCTTTACCTATTTATATGGATGACTTGGGGATGGGAGGTTTGTGAACCCTCTGAAATTATGAATTTCCTGTAATAACATGCAAAACATATTTGTTGTGATTAAGCATGTGTTTACTGGAGAAGACAGGGATCCAAACCAGTCCTCAGATTCCCAAAGAAGTTTGTGACTTGGAGTAGTAAGGGTTCTCCAGAGAAACAGAACTGACACATAAATACATGTAAATATTAAGAGGTTTAATATAGGGATTGGTTTACACAACCATGGAGGACTGGCAAATCAAAATTCCAAAGGGTATGCTGCAAGTTTGGAACTCTGAAGAATATTTTAATGAATTCCCCAGAAGCTTGAGTGGCTGAAGTAGAGAGAGAAATTATTCTGACTGCTGAAATCCTCAGTTGTCCCTTTAAGGCCTTCAGCTGATTGGATGAGATGTCTCTCATTACAGAGGCAATCTTCATTGTGACTATAGATGTAATCAGCCATAGATGCAATCTTCTGACTAACGATTTAAAGCCAGAAAACACCCTCACAATAACAATCAAGCCAGTGCTTGCTTGACCAAACAACTGGACTATAACCTAGCCAAACTGACACATAAACTTAACCATTACACTACCCAACAAAGAATCACTGGTCAAGAAAATCACTGCTTTATATACTCTCATGTTTTCTTGGATTAAGCAAGACCATCAGAGGATTGCCTAGGTGGGCTGCATGGTTTCAGATTCCCAGAAGAATTTTTTACTAAACTGTACTTTTGTTATGCTATTGAGCTAGGCTGAGGGACATTACAGAACGTAACTTTTCCTCAGAAGGACAAACATTGTATGATTTCTTTTCTACGAAGTACTTAGAATAAGCAAATTCATAAGACAGAAAGCAGAATAATGGTTACCAGGGACCAGGGGGAAGGGGAATATGAGTTATTATTTAATGGGTATGAATTTCTGTTTAGGATGATGAAAATGTTCTGGAAAAATAGTGGTGAAAGTTTCACAACACTGTCAATGTACTTAATGTCTCAGAATTGTACACTTGAAAATGGCTAAAGTGAGTTTTATGTTATATATATTTTTACCACAGTAAAAAAGTGGGGAAAAAAAAAGAGTAACTTTTTCTGTCGGGTGATGAAAGTTTGGTAACAGATGGTGGTGACGGTAGCATAACCCTGCAAATGTAATCAATGCCACTGCATTGTATATGTAAAAATGGTTATAACAGCCCCAAATAACAAAATTTAAAAAGTCTATGCTTTGATATTTGTTACTATGTTAGCTAAGAAGATGTTGAGAGAATTCTTCCTGACAGTTCTCTCAATGCATGCCCATGGAAAAACATTTCTATAAGGACTCAGCTACGCTTCAATTTATTTGCCAGTGTAAGCTGTAGGTCACTCTTTGACTTGGCTGATAGAAAAGTTCAGAGAATTTAGCCACCTATCTCTAGGTATGCTGAACTTTAGAAAGTAGGATTTATGCATGAAAGTGAACAGTGTGACAAATGCTGTCTACAGCATTAACCCTAGTTTCATTTCCACTTTTTTTTTCTATCTTATCCAAACCACAGCAGGCTGGTTGACACCCTTTTTAGACCTTAGAAGTCACTACAAAATTTCTGAACCAGCTGTTCCCTTTAAAATTAACACCAGTAAATACAATTAAGACAATTTTTCTTGCAAATGCCTTTTGGAGCAGAGTTACTTTTTTTTGGGGGGGGGGGGGGTGTGCACGGTCCAGGAATCAAACCCGGGTTTCCCACATGGAAGGCGAGCGTTCTACCACTGAAGAGCAACTTTTAATTTAACAAAATTATAAATTGTGAAGAATAAAAGAAACGAAAGATCAACTCCTCCAAAACTCTTCAATTCACACATTTTACAACTTTATACAGCTTTAGTAGTTCCTATATGGGGGAATAAAAGCACTAAAATTACCTCATGGATACATCCTAAAGTGAATTCACCCGTGAAACATTTTATCCTCCAATTTTTATCCATTCCAATGGAAATGTAACTACTCAAATTCTCATTTAAGTTCTTTCACAGTCTAAACTTGATCTCACCTCTCTGACTTTTCCTCTAATTCCTGAGCCAAATTCTCCAAATACCAATCTGGCCCCTTACTGTCCCCTCAATGCTCAGCACAATGAACCGTTCCTCAAGGCTCCAGTGCCTTCACTGTCTGCTAAGGCCTCCCTTCCTTTGAAGGCCCAAGTCCTTGCACCTGAGATCTATGCCAAACATTTGGTATCTGGCATTTGTCACACTGTTCACTTTCACGCATAAATCCTACTTTCCAAGCTATTCTGCAAGCCCTCAGGGACAGAGACCTCTGACTATGACCAGCACTGGCATACGACCCCGGATTTAAAAGACGTCTGCTCAATACATTTTTTTCTTCTTCTTCCTTCACTTTTTACTATGGCAACAACATAAAATTTCCCAATTCAACCATTTTCAAGTATACGATTCAGTGGTGTTCATTATATTCACAATGTTGTGCTATCATTTATTATCAAAATTCTTTCATTATCCTGAACAGAAAATGTACCCAATAAGCATTAACTCTCTAGTTCCCCTCCAATCTCCTTCCCCCTGATAAACTGTAATCTACTTTCTTTCTCTATGAATTTACATATTCTCATTATCTCATTTAAGTGGAATCATTTGATATTTGTCCCTTTGTGTCTGATAGTTTACTCAACACAATGTCTTCAGGCTTCAACCATGTTATAGCATGCATCAAAATTTCATTCCTTTTTATGGCTGAATAACATTCCACTGTGTATATATACTACATTTTGTTTATCCACTCATCTACTGATAGACTTCCACCTTCGGCTATAGTGAATAATGTGGTTATGAGCAATGGTGTACAAATATTTGTTCTAATCCCTGCTTTCAATTCTTTTGGGTACATTTCAGTACATACCTAGAAGTGAGATTACTGGTGAATACGGTAATCTATACTTAACCTTCTGAAGAACTGTCAAACTTTTTCCCATAGAGGCTGCACTATTTTATATTCCCACCAACATCCTATCCAGCACTTATTATTTTCCATTCTTTTAATTCTAGTGGGTAGGAAATGGTATCTCATTGTGGTTTTGATGTGTATTTCCCTAATGGCTAATGATGGACATAAGTGTCTTTATGTCCTTGTTGCCCATTTGTATGCCTTCTTTGGAGAAATACCTATTCAAGTCCTTTGCCCATTTTTTAACTGGGTTGTTTCAAAATATTTTCTCCCATTCTTTAGGTTGTGTTTTACTTTCCTGGTAATATCCTTTGATAAACAGAAGTTTTTAATTTTAATCAAGTCCAATTTATTTTTTCTTTTGCTGCTCATGCTTTTGGGGTAAAGTTTAAGAATCTGCTACCTAATACAAAGTCCTAAAGTTATTCCTAAATATTTTCTTCTAAGAGTGTTGCAGTCTAGTTCTTATGTTTAGGTCACTGATCCATATTGAGTTAATTTTTGTATATAGTGTGAGGGAAGGGGGTCCAATTTCATTCTTTTGCATATGGATTTTCAGTTTTCCCAACACCATTTATCTAAGAGACTATTATTCTCCATCGAGCAGACTTGGCCCCCTAGTCAAATTTCAGCTGGCCCTAAGTGTGAGGGTTTATTTCTGAACTCTCAACTCTATTCTATGAGTCTATAAGTCTGTCTTTGTAAAAGTACTACTGTTTCTCAATTTTCAAAATCATTCAAATCAAAATTATATCCTACAATCAAGGCAACAATTACAACTTACCTCATGTGAGGGGATCATCTGGCTATTTGAAAGATTTCATTAAGGTTTTTTCAAATAAAAAAAAAACACTTGAAGTTAATTTCTGATTCTCTGAGAATATAGGAATATAAGGATACCAAATAAAATGGTTGCTTAAGGACCCAACTGTCAAACCCATCTCTGACCTCATTACTGTCAGTGTGTCTTCCCCATAACCTGTGGTTCAAAGCAATCTCATTATCCTAAATAAAAAAGCCAAAAATGTGTTTCACAGGAGCGCTTGGCAGAAGAGGGAGTGGTTCCACAACAGCAGCTTCAGTTCCTGATGTTGCCACTTGATGGCGCCTCCAAAGTTCAAAACAGCTTCCAAGCTGGCCCAATGAGGTGCTATACAGCTTTTCAGCTTGTGAAAATACAATGGAGACACCTCTTTCTCTGGTCTTGCAAACTTCATCTTTTGTGCAGACTTACTTATGGTCCACACTTTTCTTAAAACAAAGAAAGTAAAAAAATGTACAGTAGACAAAAGAAATTTGCAAGTCAACAAGAATTCAGTTGGTCCTCTATGGGAACTTATTCTTACTGTACTCTCAAAAGCACTCTCAATGCAATGGGAAAACACTGATATTGCTTAACCCCAGTGGCCCTTCATTTAAGTGCTATACATGGGAATTCTTTCTATCTGGCTTGCTATAAATGGTCACACATATATTCAAACCTTGTTGAAGTAAAAACCTATTTGTTCATTTGCACACCGATGTTTACTGCAGCATCATTCTCTATTGCCAATGGATGGAGGCAACCCTAGGGTCTACCGACAGATGGGTAGAAAGGTAAATGGTGGTGTATATATACGATGGAATATTGTGCAGCTGCAAGAAGGAATGAAGTCATGATGCATACAACAACACGAATAAATTTTGAGAACGTTATGTTGAGTGAAATAAGCCAGAAACAAAAGGATAGCTATTGGATGATCTTACTAACATGAACTAACTATAAAGAGCAAACCTGAAAAAGCTGAAATCAGAGGTTAAGAAGAGATAGAAAGAGGGTGGAGATTGGGCAAATGATTTGAGTACATTATGCTTAATAGGGTTGATTGTAAAGGTACAGAAATGGATAGCACGATACTGTGTGATGGTAACACAATATTTTAAGTGTAAAATATTTTAAGTGTAATTAACAAAGCTGAGTGTATGACTGAAAGAGGAAGATTTTAGGGTCATGTGTGTCACCAGAAGGAAAGCTAAAAGATGAAAACTGTGACTGCATAACTTAGCGAAACATAAAGTAGACAATGACAGTTAATTGTACAAATACAAGAAAGTTTTTACATGAACTAGAACAAATATTTATGTCACTATTACAAAGTATTAATAAGGGGGTACTATATGGGAAAAATAAAATTAATGCAAGCTCAAGGTATATAGCTAACAGTAACTTTGTAATATTCTTTCATTAATCGTAACAAAGGCACTATACCAAAACTAAACGTCAATAATAGGAGGATGTAAGAGAGGGATATGGGATTTTTCTTTCCCTTGCTTTTCAGAAGAAATGGGAATGGTCTCATAGAGATTATGGTGGTGAATGCATAACTATGTGATTACACCAGGAGCCACTGAAGTATGTACCCTTAGGATGGATTGTTTTATGTCTGAACAAAACTGTTTTTAAAAAAGCCTACTTGTTAACATTGAAGAACCATGTGTCATATTGCTTATTGGTTTACATAGACCAAGTGCCCAGGAAATACTCTTTATGCAAAATACTATATAATTAAAAATTGCTAGGATTTTAAACTATATTCCTCTCTGACTTCCTAAACTATATACAGAGCTTCTTTTGAAGTCAGTGGGAATTGCCTAGAGGCAAATACAGAAAAAATTAAGAAAACAATAATTGTTACAGTACTTACATATTTTTAAACCCTAAAACTTAATTTTCTCCATCATTTCTACTCAAATTTTGAATTCTCCCTAAATGTTTTTCAGGGTACTAAAGCAATTTTGGCTTCTTTCCCATGACTGGGTCTACTTTTTATTTACCATTTCATTATCTAAGTCCTCTACAATCACATTTTTCAATATTATTACAATCTTAGGAGGAGGACATCGACACCTTAACTGCCTTACAAATAAAAAATATATGAAACACACTACAAAACAGCAGGAGATCCAGAAGTAGGGAATCAGTTTCAAGTTTCTATAGTCTGGTGTAAGCCCAGAGATCTTTGACTGCCAGAGCTAGGAAGCTTGAGACCTGGGTGTGAGTCTCAACTCTCTAACTGAATCCCCTAAGCCTGAGATTTGTTATCTATGAAGTGATAGCAGAGATGTTCTCCAGGAGCCAAAGAAAACAAAGAATCCGCGTTTTGTATCTAAATTAAGTATATCAACATTTCTAACAGGGAAGTATATGACCATCATGAGCTCCCTGCTCCGTACCACTTCCTTGTGTGTGGGTGGGCATAAGGGAGCCACATCACAAGATTAGAGTGCTGTCTATTAAATCCCAGTGGCTTAGTAGCAAAGAAAATTGAATACGGCAGAAACAAATGGTCTTTAAGAAATAGGAGGCTGAAAATGCATAGTCTCAGTTTTTAATTTCATAGACTAATTTTAAATCTAAAGGGGAAAATGGGTAAAAAATAGCAAAGTATGTTCGATATGCTAAATTTACCCCCTGAGTAAGAAACTTAATCTGAATAAATGGAATAACAGAGCTACAAAAACAAATTAACCAAATATTTCTGTATGGCCTGGATTTTTATGCCCCTTCTTCCAAGCCTCTACAATTCATGTAGTCATTCCCCAATTCACAGAAGGGTTCATGTGTGAAATTATTGTTTGCAACTTTAAAGACATTTTCCCATGAAAATAAAGCTATTTATACATCTTGGCAAAGTGCCCAGGGCAGCCCTTTATAGTTTACTTAGCCCATAATGGACCAAGAACTTCATACACAATACTACAATGGTTCTGTGAGAAAAAGGATCCAGAATTTCAACAAGGGATACTGGGAATGTATCTTCGCCAAAGGGCTAGGCAGTAGGAACAGTTCCAAATCACTGGTTCCTTTGATTGGTGCAAGGATAGAGGAAAGGAACACATATGTAAGTAACTATAGGATGGAAGAGAGAAAGAAGTAGCATGATCAGAGGAGGATTTAACACGGAGTTAAGGAAGCTTACGCTTAGGGCCCCTCACACAAGCCCCTAAGAGGAGTATTTTAATCTTCCAGCTGTAACCAAGAAATCAGGATTTAAAGGATGATTTTCATTACTGAATCATTATATATATGTTTGCTTTCTGGTATACTGGACTAGACAGAGGGAAATTCCTGAAATCTCTAAATTGTAGTCCAGCTGCCTTGATCTGAGATAATGATTGTATTGCTTTTATCTTCTGCCCCTGTGATTCTAAAAAACTTGTGACTAACCTTCATTTATACCTAGTTATCCAGTTTTTTCAACTTTAGAGTTTTGTAATCACCACAGATAGCCCCGATGCTTATTAACGAAGGGTCTTGGGTCTACCCGACCTAACCCACCCCAAGTCCAAAATTATCTTGATGACTGAGACTGGATCTAAACAAAGTGGGCCCACTGGACATGCACAGTAGCTTAGACTTTAACCTACAATCATTCCACCATTTCCTTACACATGTTCTGTAAGCATGTAATCGATCCGCGCATGCTCAATAATCAGATCATCTCTAATTACACTATCTAGAGCCACTGTGCTTATTTTCTTAAACCCTGCCCATCTTTTCTCTAGTAAAACTATCTGAATTACTGTATTCAGAGAGATAGATTTGGGGCTGCTAGGCCATCTACTCTCCTACTACACACCTAATAATAAACTCTTTCTCTCTTTGAAACCCAGGTGTCTCGGGAATTGGTTATTGAGCATGTCAGG
The DNA here is from genome assembly GCA_004026745.1 of Myrmecophaga tridactyla. Classification (NCBI taxonomy): domain Eukaryota; kingdom Metazoa; phylum Chordata; class Mammalia; order Pilosa; family Myrmecophagidae; genus Myrmecophaga; species Myrmecophaga tridactyla. The sequence goes on from PVIY010000077.1 coordinate 147,693, forward strand.
CAAAAGAATCCATAGCCTTTGTCTGTAATACAGCTGCTGAAACAAATACCATACAATGGGTTGACTTAACAACAGGAATTTATTGGCTCAACAGTTTCAGAGGCTCAAATGTTATCTTTCTCCTAGGATGGTATTTTTAGCTAGCCAACAATCTTTGGGGTTCCTTGGCTCTTCTGTCTTATGGCAATGCACATGGTGGAGTTTTCTCCTTTTTCTTCTGGTTCTATTGGCTTCCAGCTTCTGGCTGCTCCCTGTGGCTTCTTTTCTGTGTCCAATTTCCTTCGCTTATAAGGATTTCAGCCATTTTGGAGTAAGGTTCACACTCATTCAATTTGGGCACATCTTAATTAATATTTTCAAAGGTGCTATTTACATCTAAAGGACAGGGGTTGAGACCTGAACATGCCTTATATGGGGAACGTGATTCAATCCCCAACAAGAAGCACTAGTAATATACTGCAATGACATGTGTTTCTATAAAATTTCAAACATAAGGTATGCTAACACAATCAGAATTGATGTCTCTTTCCACTCCTATACTCCCTTCATCATGCTTCCCCTCTTATCAGGTGGCACTAGTTTCAGCTAAAGGGAAGTAATTTTTTTGTTTTTTAAATTAGAGAAGTTGCAGGTTTATATAAAACTATGCAGAAAATACAGAGTTCTCATATACCCACCCTGCTATTCCCACCAGGGAAGTAAATCTGGATATAGGTTTGCTATGGGTTTAATGGGAAATATATGCGTGATTCATAGTCACTTCTGCACAGTTAAGCTATATCACTAGCTATCTCAGTTTAAGAATGTCTTCCAGGAATATACATACCTTCCATTAAATCAATTCATAGAGACATCATGATACAAAGCTCAGAAATTTTATTAAGATAAGACTGAGAATCACAGGCACCCAACAGTGGAATATATGGGTGGTAAAGGAGAAACAAGGTTTGAAATGTACAGAGCCAGAAACTAGTCTGTGGAAATTTTTTCAATCAAAAGACATATAAAAACTTACACCATTATAAGAACGACATTAATAGCAAACATGTTAATGAAGGTTGTCAATTAAAATGCAATCAAATTTTAAGCTTATTCACTGCACAAGAAAACCTGAAATCCCTTAAAGTTTTACAGCTCATAAATGAAATTTGGAATACATTTTCTCAATTCTATAACAATCCTAAATTTTTACATGACACATACAATAATAAGTCGTGAAACAGAAGATGAGGGAGCAACATATGGAAACAATGTCAGGTTTTGGCTTAGGGTAATTCATAATGAACTGATATTAAGATATAAGAGAAAGAGCTGGGGTCGTAGTCAGTGACTCTTGCTTTGTACATACTGAGTTTTAAGTAGAAAGAGGATCTAATTGAAACTCAGGAGAAAGGTCAGGGTTAGAACTACAGATCTGGACAATACCAAAATATAAGAAGCTGGAAGTAGATAAGATAGCCCTGGGAGATAAAAGAGGAATGAAGGGGTGAAACACTGGGAAAACAGCAACATTTAAAGATCTGCAAGAAGAGGTGCATGTGAATATGACCAAAGGTGAAAAAGGCAGGAGGAAAACAAAAGGCACCTAGTGTCCCGAAACCATGGAAAAAGTGAGTATTAAGAAAGAGGGGGTGGTCAACAGGGCCAGATATTTCAGAGGTGAAAGAAAATAAGAACTGAAAAGCAGCACTGGGTTTGGCAACTTAGTGAACTATGAGCCTGGTGAAAGCAAGTCTGGTTAAAGCTAGATTACAGTGATTAAAAAGTAAATGACTCTTAAACTTCAAACAATACTTACCCTAGTCACCTAGAAAAGTAATCCGTGAAATACAAATTGCCAGGAAAGTCTTCTACTGTTCCTTTAACTAAGCCCTCTTGGGGATCCCAGGAGAACAGGCCCAGGAGTGGCCGATGAGATTCATTTGAACCACACTGGCCAGGCCAGAGCCTCCACCCACACTCTCCTTTTCTTTCCAACCCCATAATTTCTTTATGCAAGATAACTGCAGGGGTTTCTTTCTTCTTTCCCTTACCCCACTCAACTAGACAACCTAGTCAGGTGCAAAAGAAAACCCTAAATCCACAGGGACTAGGAGGGAGAGGGAGTGGGGAGAAACAACTAGGTGGTGGGGTGAAGAATGGGCAGTAAAAGGCATTTAAAAGAAGAAAGCTGTCATAATGAATGGGCAGTCATTTTAATTTCAATATAAGCTATATTTGGCTGGCAGGGGGCGGGGGGGGTGTAAATCCAATGATTTTGTTTCAGCCTCTAATTTTATAAGCAGAATTAACTAGACCTATAATTCACACTTATGTGACAAGGTGGTACTGCGATAGAATGTAATCTTAAAAGACAAAAAGCATTCCTAAAGTCAGTGAAATGAATGTAGTGTTCACACTATTTTAAAGTGGAAATTATTTAGTGGAGGATGAATGGTTTAGCTTCTAACACTTTCTAATACTTACGTCAAACAGAGTGAAGTACAACTTTCCCAGCAAGAGGTGAATTTTAGGTGGAGCATGAATTCAAGTACATCATGACACTACCAATAAATACAACCATCAGATCATACTGTACTTTATATAATAACAGGTGTAACAACTTTTAAAAAACAGTTCTATTAACCTTTTTCTTTTGGGGGTGGGGGTGCATGAGCCAAGAATCAAACCAGGATCTCCCACATAGCAGGTGAGAATTCAACCACTGAACTACCTATACACCCTCTAGTAATCTTGAGAGCCCTAAATTATCCATGTGTTCCCACTGAATAAATCAGCAGGAAACTAGGGATGGGGAGATAACAAGGAAATAATTTCACTTGACAGTTTCTAGGATATCAACATGTGGGTAAAATGACAGATATCAAAACCTCAAGATAAAATTATCCCCTTGGTTCAACGATGCTCTGCTGCTACAAAAATATTCTATAACCAAGATGGAAAAAGTATACATCCCCAAACCCTTAGAAAGCTTTGTTTTAATTTCAAAAACCTATTTGATGTGAAGAAATCCTATAAAAATCTTCCACAGTACTGACGAGTGTTCTCATTATTTATTTTCCCTTCTATTAATGGTTAGAAAAGCAGACTGCCAGTTCTTGATAAACACTGACATGTTTTCTGCAGATTAAAGCATGCTATAATACCAATTACTAACAGAAAAAGATTAATTATTGCTTTGAGAAGCCAAAATAAGCTCCACCAATCACAATGAATAGTCAAATTTAAAGACATGACACAAGTCACTTTGAACACTGGAACTTCTGAATTTAAGTATAAATCCAATTATAATAATTTATTCATTTAAAAGTATTTTAAAGTGCTGATGACACCTCATGTGATTCTCACAAGTAAGCAGCTGGAGAGCTAAGCAGTCCCTACGACTCCTAGGTAGTAATTTCTGGAAAATGCCAAGTCAGAGAGCACCAAGAGCGGAAGCTCACACAGCAGTTCAGTACTGGTGCATTCTGCAGGTCACTATGTACATGGGAATGTGGGGGAAGTCAGCGAGGTGACCTAGGAAGTCTTTTTATAATATATTTCACCCAGTTTAACATGTGGCTAAACCAATCAACAAGCCCAACTTAATTCATAATTGTTTTATAATGATAGAACTTTCCACTCCTCAAAACACTCCTCACAACCGACACTGTCCTGTACTCGGTGACTCTAAGGAAAATGCCACAAGACAGTCAAGAGCATGCATGTGGTTGCCTGGTTAGACAGTGGCCAAGTGGAGAGCAGGATCCAGGACGGCTAAAACAGAAGATAATACAGACCTGAAGAAGCACCCACAAAGCCAACAACAAACTGGGGCACACGACTATGCCCTATGCCAGTTCTTTGTCTCTAGATGGCTTTCCATACATATGGAGAAACACATGTTGGGTGGAGAGCCCCCAATGTAGCAACAGGAAGGAGAGCTCGCTAACCAGAATGCAAACTCAGTCAAGGGGAACAGGCAGTTGAATGTCTTTAAGGGAAACAAAAGGAAAACAAATAAAATAGCAATTGACCTTGCTGAGCCTAAAGTCATAATAAATGGCCTAAAAAATTTTAATACAATTTTTGCCAGGTTATTAACTAAGACAAACTATTAGGGAAATCTATGTGGTCAAACTAATTTAAACAAAGCGTTGTATCAAAATGGTAACTTCAAGAAAGATAAACGTCATGTAATTCTGTATAGCTTAATGTAATACTAGGATACATCCCAGAGTATGTTAAGCAGATAATTAAAAGTATTGGCAGGGGGCGCACGGTTAGTTCAGTGGTAGAATTCTTACCTGCCATGAGGGAGACCCAGGTTAGATTCCCGGCCCATGCACTTCCCAAAACAAACAAGCAAGCAGGCAAACAAAAACTCACTAAACGGTGCTGCAAAAAGGGGAGGCTCACGTGGAAAAAGAATGAAATGTGGCCCTCACCATACAGCATACAAAAAAAAAAAAGTATTGGCAAAATCCCTTGAGGGATGGGAAAAAATATGAAACTACTAGGTTTTATCACTGTGGAAACCCTGATACCGAGTCAAATATTTGGGACTCCCAAGTCAATAGGCCAAGCCCTTGATTTTTTTAATTCAGATACCTTCATGCACCATACAATTCATCCAAAGTATACAGTTAATAGCTCACAATAGCATCACAGTTATATTTCATCATTATGATCATTTTAAAAAAGGAGTTTTTATGCATCACTCCAGAAAATGAAATAAAAGACAAAAGAAAAAATCCATTGGTACAATGAGTTTTTGAATCTGCCATGTACCCCAGAAAAGCCAAGTTCTTTAATCTTCATTCAGTATTGCTGGGTTGGATCTTTTTGATTGTTTCCATGGAAAAGTGAACCACCCAACTGTCAGTGGTAATTTCTGATTAGATGGTTTCCATGGAGATGTGTCTCTACCTATTACAAGGTGGGGTTGCTTGCTGGAGCCCTTTAGGAGGGAATCATTTTGGAGACAGCCAACAGAGCAGAGGGAGCCACACAGCCAGAAATGTCTGGAGATGCAGAAAGCGAACACCCCGGGGGAATTCTTATGAAAGGAGAAGCCAGGAGAGAAAGCTAGCAGATGTCTCCATGTGCCTTTCCAGCTGACAGAGGTGTTCTGGATCCATTGGTCTTTCCTGAATCAAGGTATCTTTCCCTGAATCCCTTAGTTTGGATGTTTCCACAGCCTTAGTACTGTAAACTTGCAATTTAATAAATTCCCCTTTTTAAAAGCCATTCCATTTCTGTTATACTGTATTTAGTTTTACAAACTAAAACACCCATACATCCTATACCCCTTACCCCTCACTCTCACTGATCACTAGTAGTGCAATCTACCCAATTTTTTTAAAACTCCTTATCCCCCCATTTTTATTTATTTATTTTTTTACTTATCTGTTCATACCCTAGATAAAGGGAGCATCAGACACAAGGTTTTCATAATCACACGATCATTGTAAAAGCCAGTTATACAATTGTCTTCAAGAATCAAGGCTACTGGAATACAGTTCAACAGTTTCAGGTACTTCCCTCTAGCCACTCCACTATACCACAAACTAAAAAGGGATATCTATATAATGCATATGAATAACCTCCAGGATAACATCTTGACTCTGTTTGAAATCTCTTAGCCACTGAAACTATTTTGTCTCATTTCTCTCTTCCCCCTTTTGTCAAGAAAGCCTTCTCAATCCCATGATGCCAGGTCCTGGGAGTCCTGTCCTACACTGCCAGGGAGATTTACATCCCTGGGAGTCATGTCCCATGTAGGGAGGAGGGCAGTGGGTTCAACTGCCAAGTTGGCTTGGAGACAGAGGCCACATCTGAGCAAGAAAAGAGGTTATCTGGGGGTGACTCTTTAGGTATAATTATAAGTAGGCTTAGCTTCTCCTTTGCAGAAATAAGTTTCATAGGGGTAAGCCCCAAGATTAAGGGCTCAGCCTATTGCATTGGTTGTCCTCACTGCTTGCGATATCAAGAATTCTCCAAATAAGGAGGTTTAATATGTTCTCCTTTTCCCCCAGCCCCCCAAGGGGATTTTCAAGATCTTGATCTTGAGGCTTGCTCTTGTGAAGCCTATTTCTGTAGTGGAGAAGCTAAGTCTACCTATAGTTATGCCTAAGAGTTGCTTCCAGAAAGCCTCTTTTGTTGCTCAGATGTGGCCTCTCTCTCGCTAAGCCCAACTCTGCAAGTAAAATCACTGCCCTCTCCCTTCCATGGGGCATGCCATCCAGGGGCGAAAGTCTCCCTGGCAACATGGGACATGATTCATGGGATGAGCCTGGCCCTGGCACCATGGTATCAACATCACCTTCCTGACCAAAAAGGGGAAAAGAAATATATAAGGTCAGTGGCTGAGAGAGTTCAAATAGAGTGGACAGGCCATTCTGGAGGCTATTTTTACAGTAGCTTCAGCTAGACACTGCTAATTACCAGGGTTTGCCAAACCCCAACTATGCTAGTTAGGTTTAGGTGTCAATATGGCCAGGTGATGATGCCCTGTTGTCAGCTGGGGGAGTGCCTTCCACAATGAGTGACGTTTAATTCAATTAGCTGGAGGCTTAAATGAGAGAGGTCTGAAGAGAGCTCAGCAGTTCTGCATACCTCATCTCAGCACTCATAACTTATTCACAGATGTTTGGAGATGCAGAAAAGAACAACCCCAGGAAAAGCCGTTTGAACCCAAATGCCAGGATGGAAGCCCAGTAGACATCCATTGTGTGCCTTCCCATAGGACAGAAAACTATAAATTTGTAACTAAATAAATCCCCTTATTAAAAGCCAATCCATCTCTGGTGTGTTGCATTCTGGGGGCTTTAGAAACTGAAACAGCAACCCAAACCATTCTTGTTAACTCTAAAGATAACACAGGGTGAGACTCTACAAAAGTTTCAAGCAATAAGATTATTTTCCATAAACCTACAACATCCAGATGGGTTCCTAGGCCAGATAAGTCCAGAGAGGTCACCCTCTCCAAAAACATCAACTAGTTTCACCCCCTTACCTATATTATCAACATCCCTTCCCACATGAAAAAGTTAGAATGGGCATAACCCAAAACACCCTAAAGACTGGGAGAAGGATCAAAGGAGAAGAAGTTATATGGCTCAAAAGCTTGAAAAAAGGAACAGGGCTGACATTAGAATAAGTATTTGCCTTGACTTTGATGATAAAACAGTAACACCTCATTAAATGAATAGCCTACACACTGCTTTCAGAAATTAAACATTCATTAAATTTAACAGTCTATTACAAAACACACTAAATGTAAAGTGCAAGATTTCACACACAGGGATACAGAATTACAAAAACTTTATTTTTATCTACACATTCCTTAGTAACAAAAAATTGAGTTATTTTGATTTATCAAAATCTGACCAGTTTTCTCCATTATAATCATTAAATGTACCTAGTTTTTCCACTCTAACACAAAATCATAATTTTCTCCATGTCAACTTTCTAAAATACAAAGAACAATATATCATTACTACTAATAGCAGCCCCAGTTATTCAGTACCTTTCATGTGCCACAACATATGCCACACTTTTTTTTTTTGTATGCTATATGGCGGGGTCACATTTCAATTTTTTTCCATGTGAGTATCCTGTTATTGCAGAACCATTTGTTGAATTTTTTGTTGGTTTCATTGTTCGTGAAGTACATGGGCTGGGAATCGAACCCGGGTCTCCCGCATGGCAGACGAGAATTCTACCACTGAACTACCCTCACACCCACGTGCCACAAGTTTTATATGCAGTATCTCATTTAATCTTTAAACCAAAACTCATAAAAGAGAAATGATGCACTGGGACATACAGCTAGTAAGTGGCAGAATTTGGATATGAAGTCAATTGCATGTAAGATATTTCTACTCACTATATATTGTTGAATACACAAACATACATTTAAGTTTTTGACAAATCATAATTGACCTAAAGAACTGACTCTAAGGGCGGGCCACAGTGGCTCAGCAGGCAAGAATGCTTGCCTGCCATGCCAGAGGACCTGGGTTTGATTCCCGGTGCCTGCCCATGTAAATTAAAAAATAATAATAATAATAATAATAAAATAAGAACTGACTCTAAAAGAATTCAAGGACATTAATCAGTGTTTTGGAATCCCTTTATATCTGTTTCTTTTGTAAAAATCTACAGTTGTGAGCAACTCCCAGTAGGAGTAGGAAAGAAATACCTGTATATTGATAACAATCTTCAGAAATTCTATGAAATGATCCCTAACCCACTTATGATTCTGGTAAAAGCTATGAATATTCTTCCCAGAGATTCACAAAAATTTTACATTATTTCAGAAGGTTCGGACTCCTGAAGCCCATCTCCACATCTCAGTTTAAAAATCCCCATTTGATTAGGCCAAGAATCAACAGAATGAGACTAAGAAAGTACGAGGTGACACAAAGAGTTCTTAGGAAATGGTTTCGAATATTAGCATAACTCTGCTAATGTACAGGATCCCAATATTAATGTTTCTGACAAATCAACTGCAAAGATTTTACAGAAAGAAGGGAAGACTCCATTAACACTTACCGTTTTCCAGTGCAATTCTTGTCATTCAGGCCTCCAACCTTGCTTAAGGCAGACCAGGCTGTGAGAGCCACATACGGCAAAGAGGCAGCCTGAGTATGAGTGAGTGATTTGGGCTTGTGAGAGACCTAGGTTTGAAGACAAGTCAAAAGTAAGCAATGACTTATAAACCTATGACCAAATTAAGTATATTTACCTTCATAGGAACCCAACAATGTTCTCAAATAGGCCTATAAAATTCTTCAAGGTTCAGTGTTTAATGCATATCATACTCCAAGATTATCCCAAAGGAATCTTCTCCAAATGGCTCAACTTGCCACACAAAGGTTCAATAATATTTTGTAGGCTGCATTACCAAATACAAGTTACTAAGCTGCTTTATTCTTTATAAAAAGACCACAGTCAATAACTCCACTAGTCCTAACTATACCCAGAAAAAATTCCAAATAAAACTTGAACCCTCTTAAACACATTCTAATTTATTTTTAACACCAGCCGTTTCCTTTATTCCCATTTTTCCAGGCTTCTCTAATCCCAGTAACACTCCTTTCTCCCTTCCTGCCCTCCTTCTATCCTAAATGTTAACTGCTTTCTCTTAGTTCAAATTGTCAAGCCTCCTGATTTCAAAGTTATTCAGAACATCCATGTCTCTGCTTCAGATTAATTCTTACTCGCCACTTGACATATCTGGTTTCAACTATTTATACTGAGTAAAACCAAGAAACAGTGGAGTTTCTAGATCTCTCTCTAAATCCCTGTTCCAAGAAACAAAGATAACCAAAGTGGCAATGTTATTAAATGACAAATACTCTTTTAATCTTTCAAAAATTCCTGCTCTCTATCTCAGCTCTTTCAAATCTGTCCATAAAACATGAACTCAATCTGAAAAATAGCCAATTACATCAGAGATATTTTTTAGTTTGTGTTTATATTTTCTAATAGTATATTAGCATAGAATTGGTGAGTTACCTCATTTCCACTGACTACAACAAACTCTGAGAAAGTGCCTTGTTTCCATGGAGGAACTGCAGCCCAGACCTGAAACACACATGTAGAACTTCATTAGAAACTCAGGTATTATCTTTTAACCAAAACTAAGGATGATACTAAACACATACTCCACCCTTGTGGGAAAAAGGCACTAGTCAGCAAAAATATACTCAGCAAAAGTTATTTTCACATCATCTAGATGTATTACTTAGTGTTATTCTAGATTTGTCAAGTCAAACCATGTTGGCAGCAGATGCCAGTGTATTCTGCTGCATTTTCTGACTAAACAGTCTCTGAGTATGAATCCTGGCTCTACGGTTTATTAGCTTTGGGTTCTCTCTATAACTTGGCATGTTCATCTGTGAAATGGGCCTAAGTATACCTACTTCATAGGGATTAAACAAGTTCTTTTATGAAATTAGAAGTGTAGTGCTGGTTTTGAAAGGATTATATGCCCTAGAAAAGCCATGTTTTAATCCTGATCCAGTATCTTACATTTTTGAATAGGTAGGTTAGAATCTTTTGATTGGGTTGTCTCCATGGAGGTATGACACACTCAATTGTGGGTATTAACCTTTTATTAGATGGAGATGTGACTCCACCCATTCCAGGTGGGTCTTGATTAGTTTATTGGAATCCTTTGAAAGAAGAAGCATTTTGGAGAAAGCTTGAAAACCCAAGCTAATGCAATAAGCATACAAAAATAGAATGAGATCCAGCAGAGCCACGAGAACCACAAGACTCACTCAGCTGGAGAACTTAGGCGATGAAGAAGGAAAATGCCCCTGGGGGGAGTTCATGAAACAAGAATCTTGGAGAGGAAGCCAACAGATGTCACCATGTGCCTTTCCAGTTGAGAGAGAAACCTTGAAGGTCATGGGCCCTCTTGAACCAAGGTATCTTTCCCTGGATGCCTTAAATTGGACATTTCTATAGCCTCGCTTTAATATTGAGCATTTCCACGGCCATAGAGCTATAAACTAGCAACTTACTAAATTCCCCTTTTTAAAAGCCATTTCATTTGTGGTTATCGCATTCCAGCAGCTAGCAAACCAAAACAAGTGTTAAATATTATAATAAGATTTTTTGGTTAAAAAGTTCAAAATGACAAGTGATTTTACCAAACTTTAGCTTTTAAAACCTTGGAACCCATTAGGTGTAAATTGTCATTTAAAGGTTCTTTGAAGGAAAAAAAAATAGTCCCAATCTTACATGTTTTAAAGTTTTGCAGTTTTTAAGCAGCATTAGAAAACCCAAGTACTGTCAAGCTATTTTGGAACTGTTTGTGGAAAACGTTATAACAGAACCAGGAAAGTGAAGGTTCCGGCCAAAACTCAGCACATTTGTTTAAAAGAAGTAAAAAGGTCAATGGTATAGAACATACTTCCAAAAGAAGCTGAATGAAATTTCCACATTTAGAAAAGGAACAGCGCATTTCACAACTCACCTCATCTCCAGGTTTGAAGTACTTCACATCAAGTCCACATTCCATTACCACCCCAGAGACATCTCGACCCAGAGTCAGAGGAAATTCTTCTCCTTTGATTTTAATATGCAAAGGATCACGCTTCATATTTAAAGCTACAGCTCCATAACCACCTATAAAATACAATTTATTGGTTTCCTCCTAAAGTAAGAATTGAATTATTTTAAAACTACAGAATTATAGGCCTGAACAATTCTAGATCCTTAAAATCTAGATAATAAATAACCAGCTGTATCATTGTTTACCATCACACAAGAAAGCACAAAACAATGAAAGTTGAGCCCTCCAAAGAAAATTACTTGGAAAGTTATAATCACTTACTAAACTAGAGCTATCATTGCTCAAAATGTTTTAGAAAATCCAATTTTGAAACTGTCTTCAGATTTTTTAGCATTTCCTCTTTAAAATGAAGGAATACTTTCTATTTCCTTTTACTTTGTTTTTCAATCTGGTTCTTTTAAGATGTTAATTCATCATTCACTCATTTTTTAAACCAAGTCGTTTGATGCCAAATCCAGTGAAGAAGATAAACGTTAAGCTGCTTGAAGTTAATATACAAGCAAATACATCAAAAATATTTGATACTGACACTGGTCATTGGTAATGGTCTTAACTCTCCAACCCAAAATCCCAAAATATTTCTAGAATAACAACTTCAGAATAAATAAGTGTATAGATTCTTAAGCATAAAAAAGATACTTGACTGCACCTGTTCTGATAAATTAAATAATCTTAATTACTTTTATATATATATTTAAAAAGATATTCATATCTTCTAATCACAATTGTTTTTGTTAAAAATTTTGGTTACTCCATCTACAATAGTACAAAATAGTTCATTACAAAGCTTCATCATATAATAGGACAGTTCCAAAACACAAAGTATCTCCTCTGTTTAAATTTTTTCTGAGGATCCTTATCACTTAGAAGAGCATTTGTGGTATGTGAGGCTCTTCAAGATAGGGGCCAGCTCACCTCTCCAGTCTCGTGCACCACTCCCTGCCCCACCCTGTGCTCAGGGACTACTAAATCACCCTGTAAATCCCACCATGTCCCTCCACCCAATCCCAGGGGCAATACAACATTAGATATTCAGGATGAGGAGTAACCAGCATAAGAGATTAAAAAGGTTTTAGCTAGGGAAGTAAAAGGTGTACTGAAAGGTAAGTGAAGAAGTTCATTGAAAAGAGTCAAATACTGCTGATGAGGAAGTTTTTCAAGAAGGTCAAAAGTTGGTAATAAGTTAAAAAAAAAAAAAGATTAGATTCAATAAAATAGAGGTCTTAGGTGATTGTGAAAGGAGCTATTGCTGCGGAGGGGTGTATTTGAGAGAAAATAAGAAAAGAACTGTAGACGGAATCTGAAAAACTGAAAAGATTCAACTCTTTCAAATATTTTGCTATAAAGGGGGCGAAGACATGTATACATGGAGCATTAGCTGAAAGGAGGCAAGTAGATGGAGAGGGGTTTTTTTTTTTTCTTTCTTTTTAAGAGGGGAGAAGTCAAAACCTGTGTGCTGATGGGAATGATCTAATATAAAGGAAAAGACTAATGATGCAAGAATTGCTACAACAATGTCCCTGAGTAGCTTAGAGGGGATGTGATCTAATACATAAAGTAGAGGGTTGGCCTTAGACACTCAATCCATTCAATTGCGGGGGGTGGGGAGGAAGGTAGAGGATATGGGGAGAAATACTGACAGGTAGGCAGCTTACAGAGGTTGTTTTTCTTAACAACAACAAAAAAATCAAAACACATGGGAGAAGGTGTTTGAAATTGTCCCAGAAAGTCTAAGCTGATGGCCATTATGCCAATATTACACATTTACCATCCAACTAGTTTGGAGTGTACTCCATCAGGGAAAGAAGAAAACAAAAATTTCACATGTAATATAAAAGTCACATTTCATTTTTCCTGTCTTATACACCTTTTCCACAACTAAAACATAATTAAACCATAATTCACTGAAATTCCTGTGTGTTTGAGCAACTGAGGTGGGCATTTAGCCATATCAAATTTTACTAGTTATTTCAGAGCTGCAAAAAGGGTTCAGTCCTCTCCGAAGTACACAGCCAGCAGCTCACACCTATTTAAACAGTGTTTCTGGTCACCCTGGAATGGTAATGTGTCAACTGAATAGGCCAACTCAGTACTATCTAAAACAGGTCAAAATCCAGAATGTGGCTGGTAGGCAGTAACTGAAACTGCTTGATGACACAAATAAACGGGAGCCCTTAGAAGTCTCATGCCATTCAAAGAGGTTGCCTGTGGTTTGAGTGATATGGAAATCTAATGTATAATCAGATTATAGACTTAATTAAAGACTTAATTCCATCCATAGAAATCAAACTGTTGGCATGATGCTGTTGGCTGTACTTTTTTTTCCCTAGTTTTAAGACTATTCATTTCTTTAGCCATTTCTATAACTTATTATTTTATGCCCAACAGTAGTGGCCATCTCCAAGGAAAAAACCTGCCTTCATGTTACAAAATAAAGTAGACCAAAAATTAATAATAATAAGGCAGACATATCTTTTGCTTTTTTATCAAAGGAAATTAACTGCTCCTATAGTTTACAATGTTCTATTAATTCCTTTCCCTCCTCCATCTACTATTTTAGATACTTTATATAACACCAAACCTCAAAAAGAAGCCATGGGCAGGCAAGAAATAAAAAAGGATAGCTTGCAAATATTACCACCCAGTCAAGCCATAAAAACCTGCGATATCTCAAGAATATCATATAGATAAAATGTATACAGTATTATACTATTAAATAACAGCCAAAAAAAGTCCAGATGCAGCCATTCCACTGAGATTAAAACCTACAAATTGTGCATTCAAAGAAACGAAAAATTAACACATCTAAATGAAGACAAAATATAAAATTACTCATGGACAAAATACTATTCATTGAAGCTTGTAATGTTAAGTCAGAAGCAAAACAAAATGAATACAAATAACTGAACGATAACTACTTATATGAAGCACTGAAATAGAGTTGACAGAGCTTCTTCAAGGAACTTACAAAGGCAATGAAAACAACATACTGATCATTGCATATAATCCTATCATTTAAAGATCCTATAAAAACTAAATTATCTTCATGCCCAATGTAAAAGGAATAAAGTATTTAAAACATGTCCAACTAATCTGACTTAATAAATTCAAAATATTATCAGTTCTACATGTAATCTATAAGTTTATGAGACTGTACATATTTTTTGTTCTAAATCATTGAAACCCAGTGTGTATTTTACACCGACTGTATCTGACAATTCAGACCAGAAATATTTCAGTTGCTAAGCAGTCACATGTGGCTAGTGGCTACCATATAGGACAGCACAGGTTTAGAAGTATTCACTAAGTTAATAATAGCAACAAAAAAGTTGGAGTCAAAGGACCTAAGGCAAGAAACCAGACTTTATTTCCCAGAAGTTCTCCAAGTTTAGTAGGTCCAAAGACCTTTTCAAGGAGTCTTAAGAGGTCCTCTCTGTTCCAACTCCCTATCAGTGCAAGACTGGCTTTTCTTAACACACTGAATGCATGAGTAGATATGAAAATCTAGCTGCCTTATTAAACCAATAAAGAGACATGCTAAGGTGTAAAAAAAAGCCACTCTTTTCACTCATTTTTTTGCTTATTTTGGAAAATACAGTAATTTTTCACTGTAATCTCTTTGAAGACAGATTCCATGCTCTCACAACTGCTACCTGTTCCAATGCTTTACTTGTGCTTTTCCTATGTCATTTTATATGTTTATTCTGATTTAATTTTGTGATGTTAACATAAGTTCACTGTATCTATTAACGAATAAATATTTTCAAATTTGTTTTTATTTCTAAAAAGGTAAATATCCGTACCTATAACTCACATAAACAAAAGCTCCATAATTTTTAAGAGCGTAAAGAAGTCCTAGGACTAAAAAATTTGATAATTATTGCCCTAGACTATCACACGACTCCTGGAAAAAAAGAGGAAGAAATAAAAAGAAGTCAAGGTCTCAACATTCTCCTACTTTGCCTATCAGTTCCAAAAAATAGTCCATTCTATCATTTATCTATATTTGAGCAGATATATACACAAATAATTTAATTCATACATGGTTTGCACATTAGAGGTAAATGTAAACTATGTGTTGTCAAGGCAATCTGTTGAGAAGTAGAACTATAGGACTATACCCACAAGCACTTCAAAACACAGACCCATTATTAGATTAAACTGCATATGGCAGCTTACTTAAAACACTGAGGTTAACTGACCAATCATCCCAAAAGACGTTTTTGATTGCTTCAGAAGTTGGATGGGTTCCCATTAGCAAACCTGACAATATTTTTGTCAATGTTTTCCCAAATTAAATTCACAAAGAGTGATCAACCTTTTCAGCATTTCCATAAATATAAAAACTGCATTAGTTTATGTTTAAGGACCATAATGCTCTCCAAGCTTTGTTAATAACCCCCAACAGAATTTGAGATACCATTCCTATTTTGGGTGGAGCATAATGGGAAGAGTACAACAGCAGAAATTAGAAAAGTCCATATTCTATACATGTGTTCTTTTGCTTTGCCTATTGGACCAATAAAAGACGCTTTATGCCAATTCTAAAACAATGTGAAAGCCTAAGGTTATCCAATAACTGTGCTTGACCTTGGATATCAGAAATTCCCAGCAGAGTATGGCAGAAAGCTGCAGGCCTAACTCTAAAGTCCCAATTTATGTGGCATGGAAGCAATCCGAGCCCATATTTTGTAAAAGATTAAAATGTACCATAGACATTGCAACGTCAACATTTTCAGAAACAATATGTTCTGATCTACGGTCAGAAATCTAAACAATTCCGTTGTGTTGACTACAAAATTGTAGTCAAATAAATCTTTTAAACTGAGTCTCTGATGAAATTCTCTGCAGCTAAAAGAAAAAAATAGGTAGTGAAGAACGTCTTTTGAAAACTTACTTCTCATATTAACATCTATAGGATTTACACTCGCAGCGTGGACTTTAATAATGACTTCATTTGGATAGTGTATGATAGGTAACATCATGTTCTCAGTGAATCGAAGCACTTCATTCTTCCCATATTTATCTATTACCCAAGCGGGCATGACAGTACTCCTTGGAGAGGTAGTACTAATCTTTCTAACTACTGAAGACTTTTGTACAAATATACTTCTCCAGAAACAAACCGCAGTACACACATTTCTTCTAAGCACACAGATCTTCAGAAATTCCATCTTATAACAGTGGTTGAATTGCACGTCCCAATTAAAACGCACTTGGATTGGATCAAACTTTCACCCTTGAATGCCGTCAACTTCTGCCAAACACAACAGTCAGTTTTATACATGAGCATTCAATCAAAAAGGAGGCTAATATAATAGAGCAACTGAAGGAAGGAGAATATAGAATTATTTCGCTTTTAGCATCTGAAATGCTCCAGTCAGCATACTGTCCATTCTTCCCTCCTCACACCTCCCACCTCTTTAAAAAACATAGCGACAAAAAGAACAACAACCACCAAAATACGGAACCCCCAGAACCCCGCTCTGTTTCCGGGGCCTTCGACCGGACAAGCAGACACCACTTGCGTTCCGCACGCCACAAAGATTCAGACGCTTCCCGGTTCCCACCACGACCTTAGCCCAGAGTCTCCTTGCAAGCCAGCTCTTCCCCGCCTGGGGACTTTGCAGAGAGAACCAATCATGTGCAAGATTCAAATCCCACGGCCGCAATTACACCAATCCAAGTACTCGGTGCTGCAGGGCTCAGTGACGATCAAAGATGGCTGCGCCCATGTAGTGGTAGCAGCATTGTCCTTTTATTTTCTCCTAGTCACCTGGTCCCTGTAGTGGCTGGCTGAGCATAAAGACCATGCTGGGCCGAACCCTCCAAGAAGTGAGTGGGATTCGATTACTGAGGGCCTGCGGACGGAGGGAAGATGGGCGGAAAGGAGACCCGGGGCCTGGCCACGTATTGTGGTCAGTCTCGCCGCTCCCTTCAAGGGGCCGGGGAGGTCCGGGAATTTCGGGGTTAGGCTGTATATTCGGTGCCTGTTTTATTGTTGAGACCTCAGCAATTCCATCCTACTGGCGGAGCCGTAGGATGGAATTGTTCGCCTGCCTTTCTGGCCTAAAAGTTTCCTCATGCTTGGGTAAGGCTCCAGTTAGTTTCTCGGAAGGTTACCGGGGTTTTGCGGGTTCGTTGCAGTTGCCGACACTCGTCTGATGCAGTTCTTTTTGAAGAAGAGAACCAACTAGTAGTGTGCAGAATCCGAAAGAGCCATTTGGAGCTTTTTTTTTTTTTTTTTTTACCCCTTGATATAGTCACTCTGTAGGGCTCAGCTACCACTAAAAATACCAACGACTCCCTAATCCATATTTCTACTTCTTGAACATTATTTTGAACCCGAGCCTGTACTTATGAATGCTTTTTGGACATCACTTCTAAATGTCCCATAAGCACCTCAGACTCAGTTTATCTTAAGTTGAATTCATCTTTATAACAGAATCACCCCTTTTCTCTCAACCCCCATCTTTAAACAAAAAACACGAAACCTGATCTCCTGATCTTACTGAATTCTTAATATTCTCCTTTTAATGGTATAATTGTTGTCTCACACAGTTGCTTGTCAGAAAATTGAAGTCCAGCCTTAGATTCTTCCTCATCGCTCACATCCAACTAAGCC
Source organism: Myrmecophaga tridactyla (assembly GCA_004026745.1). NCBI lineage: Eukaryota > Metazoa > Chordata > Mammalia > Pilosa > Myrmecophagidae > Myrmecophaga > Myrmecophaga tridactyla. The sequence continues at coordinate 165,389 of PVIY010000077.1, forward strand.
CTGTTAATTCTGTCTTGTAACTATGTCTAGAATCTTTTCTCCCTTTATCCTGACTGCTCTGAGTTTATTCAGTTTTCCTTCCTCTCTGGCCCAGATCTCCCAAACTTTAGAACTGCATGCTGGCTCAACATTATCAGAATCACCTGAGGCCCTTGTTAAACCCACTCAGAACTACTCGGACCTTCGTAGTAAGGCCTGGAATATTATGGTTTAACCAGGGCTCCAGGTGATTTCTAATGGTGCAGAGGCTGAGGAGAATATATTTTTAAATAAATCGGGTTTAATTTTAAAGCAAGTTTGGGCCTTTAAAAAAAACATTGTGTTCTTCACTGACAGTATAGGTCAGATAGTTAAGATGGTAAAACAATAATATATTTTTTGGTGGCATAGAAGGGGAGAACTATTTATTTTAAAGCCTGTGGATTTGAAGTTCTCATAAATCATAACTTTCTAACAGGCTGCCATCCTGAAAAGGGAGAATTCCTAGGTGGAGATACAAAAGCAAGCTGAAAGGCAGAGTAGGTCCTCAAGAGTTTGGAGTTTAGGGAAGAGGTTAGGTAGGAGCATATAAATTGGCCAGAGTAGAAGGTAATTAAAGCTAAGTGCCTGAAGAGATCAGCCAGGAAATTGAGTGTAAAGAGAGATGGCCTAACTTTCAAACATTTAGAGGGCAACAATGGAACCAAAGCCAATAAAAGAGACTGGAAGAGACAGCCAGTAAGACAGGAAGAAAACCGTGATGTCCTGTAATACAAGTGATCATTTGTGTTGAATGTTGCTGAAAAGTACTGTTAAGATGAGGACTGAGTATTGTGACTACTGGATTTTGGAATGTGAAGGTTACTGGTGATCTTGAGACACACTTTTATGGAGCAGTGAAGACAAAATCCTGAATGTAGTGGTTCAAAGAGAATAGGTACCACTAGGCTGGGCAATGAACCCTTAAAAACATTCCTATGCCATCAGTGTTCATTGGAAAGTTAGTTATTTTCCTAAGTAAACCTCTGATATTATCTGTAAAGTTAATAAAAGTGATCCCCACTTATTACAGAGGAGTGAATATCATAATGTCTTGCACAGACAAGTAGTGGTTAAGAGCATAAGCTTTGGAAACAAGACAGGTCTTGGTTTGAATCTCAACTCTGCCACTTTCTAACTATGTGACCTAAAACAACTTCAGTTTTTTTCATCTGTAAAATGGAGATGACTTTTCAGTGTGAAGAAATATAAAGCATTTAATATGGTGTCTAAAAGTAAATACTAGCTATTGACATTAATTTTGTTAGGGGACAAAATTACTAAATTATATTTATTTAAAACTTTCCCTTTCTTGAGTTTCTAAGAAGATTGGTTCCTGAGGAAGATGATGTAATTTTTCTAAGGAGGTATATTAGTTTTTTCTTGCATAACAAATTGGTACAAACTTTGGCTTAAAACAAAATAGATTTATTATCACAATTCCATGGGTCATGAGTGGACACGAGAGAAGATGGCTTTTCTCTTAGGGTCTCACAAGGCTGAAATCTCATCTGAATCTTAGGGGATCCTCTTCTGAACTTATTCAGGTTGTTGGCAGAATTTGTTTCCTTGTGGTTGAAGGACTGAGGTCCCTGTTTTCTTGCTTGCTATTGTCTGGGGGTTGCCATTCACAGTTCATCATAGCCACACAGACCCCTCATGGACACTTTACAACATGGATGTTTGCTTTCTTTCAAGTCAGCATAAGTACATCTCTGTTGTGCCCTATCACTTTTAAGGGCTCACCTGGTGACATGAGGCCAACCCAGAGTAATCTCCCTTTTTTATTAACTCAAAGTCAACTAAAGTCTTTAATTATATATGCAGAATCCCCTTACCATATAACATAATCACCAGCGTGATATCCATCATATTCACAGATGTCATCCAAAAGGAAAGGTATCGCAGGTGTGTGAGGATCCCATCTTAGAATTCTGCGTACCACAGGGGCTAGTTGGAGATGCAGATGAGAAAAGCCAGATAACCACAGAGCATATGAGGACACAGAGTGGGGAGAGATTTGGGTACCTTCTAAAAGGACTGAAATAAATGTCTAAAGAACTTTTATAAGAAATTTTGCTATGTGGCCTGTAAAATCTCCTTCTCGATGTCCTCAAATGACTTCAGTAAAGACTTATTTTAGTTTTCAAGAGGAGTGAAGGAAAAAGAAAACAGAATGAGAGATGAAGACATGGAACCATTGAATATAGACATAATTTTTGGGGAATTTTGCCTTAAGAGAACAGAGAAACTGGGAAGTAGAGGAGGAAGTAGAGGAAGATTTGGGGCCTTGGGAGGGTGTATTTAAGATGAGAGGTAATCCAGCATGTTTAATGCTCAAAAGTATGATCCAACAGAGAGGAATAAATTGATACAGGAGAGAGAGAGGAGCTAGATGAGATGGGGTCCAAAACACAGGTGACAGGATTGACCTTAGATAGGAACACAGGCAGCTCATTATTGTTTAATAGGCCAGAGGCAGAGTATATAGGTATAGTTGCAGGCAGGTTGGTAGATTTGATAGAGGGAAGACAGTGTTGTCTTCTAATTGTTTCTATTTTCTTAAGAGCATAGACCAAAAGTGAAGTAGTGGGGGTTGTTGGAGATTAGAGGAGAGAGGAGAAAGTGTGAAGTAGTCTTCTGGGAAAATAGAGCAGCAATTTGGCCAAAGTAGTAGTAGGGTTGCTGGGTAGCTGTGTAGGGCCATAAATTTAAAGTGAACTCACTTAGCACAATGGCCTATTTACTCAAGCCGTATTTAGCCATAGACACAGTATAGGCCAGGTTAGGTTTTACCTATGGAAGGATACAGCAGCAAGAGAGTTGAGACCATATGCAAGGAAGTGATTGTAGTAGTAAATTATGGAATTTAAGCTGCATAAGAAGTGAAGACAAGACATGAAGGGGTTATGATGAATGACAAAGTGATGTGTGGGGGTCTGTGGCACATAAGTCAATGTAGGGTCAAAGAACTATGTGTAGTAGGAGACCGTAGATGATGTCAGAAAATGGGGTGACTAAAATTGAAATTTGGGAGATTATTCAGATATTGGTAATAAGGTTGTCCCCAGCCATGACCAAGGAGGTTGGTGACTGGGGTGAGGTAAAGGAAATGTCATAGGAAATGAGGAAGTCAAGGAACTGAGAAGCCATGTTTCTGTCTATATGAACTTGGAGTTTGAGGGCAACAAAAATGAAAACAGGAGCCGCAGTAAAGAAGATTATGGTGAGTTAGGTGCCAAAATCTTCAATGAGTGAGAGTGCCAGCAAGATTGTAGATTAAGACGCCAGGGAGAGTGATACAAGCTCCCGGAAAGCATGTGTTTCAGATGAACTGGGATTTCTGAGAGAAGAGCAAGGAGAAGAGCTTTGAAAGGCACTGAGGAACTAGGAGGACATCTGCCTGTACCCCCCTCACCTCCATCAGACATTATGGTACAGCAAAGGTAGGAGAAAAAATAGAATCTGAGCGGAGGTAGGAGAAAACATTCTCTTGAGAAAGCTGCAAGAGAAGCACTGGCCACAAGGGAATGCCTTGTTTCCTTTAGAGAAAAGAAGGTAATGAGAATTTTGTTTTAAAGAAAATGTCTTCAGTTGACTTTGTCTTATTCAAATATGACAGCCTTCAGTTTTGCCCCATGGAAGCCATACTATTTATATGCTCAGTCCTTTCTAGCTATTTAATATCTTTTAAATCTTTTCACTGTGTTTTCACTTCTCTTCTCCAATTGCCTTATTAATTCTCAAATCTGGATTTTCTACAAATGGTCCTAATAAAGGTCAGCATTATTTAAAAGTGTGCTCCTAAACAACATCGTTTCTTACCATTCTAACCACCATTGTGACTTGTTAGCCCTTATTTTCCTACCAGTTGATAAGTCAGAAAGCAGCTTAAGGATAATGGGCATTAAGGAACTTAAGGATAATCAAGAAAGGAGAGAAGTTGGTAGACAATTTCCCTTATTATTTCCATATTGCCATGGGATAGGCTTACCTGTATACCTCTGTCTCTTCAAGCTTTGGTTTTTTGCTACTTCTGATTCTTTCCACCAGCCTACCATTGTCCTTTTCTTCCCACTTCATATTTGCAGTATTAGAATACGCTATTGTCTTTTATTTCTCTCCAGCTCCTTTCTTCTGAAGCGTTTACATTTCATAGAAACGTTTTAACAGAAATATCCTCCTCCATCCTCCTTTCTGCCAAGCCTCGCTGCCCTTCCACATCCCTAAATCACTCCCTGCAGCCTCCCCATGGCAGTTCCTTTTTCTCTTATTCTTTAGCATTAGGGGTCCTGTCTATGGCTTATTCCCACTGCTTTTCTCATTTAAAACCCTCAGCCCTAAGAAAGCCATTGCTTTGATGATTTATTCAATAGCAGAGAGCAGATCATTTGCAGATTTTCTCTTCAAATTCAAACTCCTGTTGCTTGATATGTATGGGACAGCCGAGGTGAAAAAGCAGTCTATTTGGAAAACAAAAAAAGCTTTGAGTAGTGTAGAGATAGAAATGGTGAGGAGCATGGGTTATGATGTCACCTCTACCATTTACTGTTTGTTTGACTCTGGACAAATCACTTAACCCCACTGAGCCTCAGTTTCCTCATCTATAAGATGAGGTTAATAAGGTGGGCAACAGTGGCACAGTGGCAGAGTTCTTGCCTGCTATGTTGGAGACCTGGGTTTGATTCCCAGTGCCTGCCCATAAAAAAAAAAAAGAGGTTAATAATATCTAACATACGTGGTTATAAGGATTAAATGAAGTAATAGCGCATATAAAGCAACAATGCCTGGCTCTTGGTAAATATTCAACAAATGTTACTCCTTTCTCTCCCATCTCCCTTGTCTCTAAGGTCCATCTTTTCCAACTCTTTTTTTTATAAAATCTCTAAAGTTTTGATATCTTTGACTTTTTGTTATTTGTTCCTTTGATCTGATTCGCAACTATACTTACTTTCCGTGGTAAATGTGAGACAGCCATAATTTCAGCTCAGGCCTCCATATGCATATACTTTCAATATACAGGTTCTAGTCACTTGTAGTGCAGATTATTTTAATGCTTTCAAAAGCAGGATCCCAGAAAAGTTAGTATTTAGTTTGTATTTGAAGCCATATTTTATAATCATTTCTCTTAATTCACAGAAACTCTTGTTTGAATTATACAATAGATATATAGATCATCTTAGAGCTGTAATGTCCTGCAGTGCCTTGTCCAGTTCAGGTCTCTCTTTTTTTATTCTGGTCTGCCTGTTTTGCCCTGAGCTACCCTTTTATATCATCTACCCTAACCCAAACCTTTACTCTTGCTGGGCCTGTACTTCCCCTGAACAGAAAGACTTACCTAAACTATTGCATTTGTTTGTATAAACATTACAAAGCAACATAGCTAGGGAGCTAAAAATCATGCACTCTTTCTTACCCTCGAACTGATCAATGCATTACCCTTCTTTCACCACCCTAAGTGTATGGTCGATAGTTCTCTTCATTTCAATACCAAGCCTCATGTGAAAATGTTGTACTTAACCACTCTCTCCATGCACCCCTGCCCTGCCAGCATAAAATTTGAAACTTTTACAGTTGTGGTAAAATGTTTTTGAATCCTTGGTACTGTAGGTTTCTGCAGCACTGAAACAAGGCCAAATTACTCCAACAGAGCTCTGTCAAAAATGTCTCTCCCTTATCAAGAAGACCAAATTTCTAAATGCTTACATTACTGTATCAGAAGAGGGGGCCTTAAAGCAAGCTGAAGAATCAGAAAAAAGATATGAGAAAGGTAAATCATTTTTAGTTACACTTAATTGTTATACCTCCAGAGAAAGAGTTTAGTTGAATATAGCAGTTAGTATTTGGCAAGTGAAGCTTTTAACTTAAAACCTGCCCTCATTTAAAGACTTGCCATGAGATATTTAAAAAAAAGTGTAATGGATATGTGATGCTTTACAACGTTCAACTATAATAATTTCTAACTTAAATTTGATTTCTTAAGTATATTTGACAAAACTAATAGTTATTGTAATATATAATAGTAATATATCTATATTTTAAACTATTATCTCCTGTATTGCTTTTCTGCCTTTTAACACAGGTCAGTCACTTGGAGATTTAGATGGAATTCCTGTTGCAGTAAAAGACAACTTTAGCACATTTGGCATTGAGACAACATGTGCATCAAACATGCTGAAAGGTAAAATAACTGATCAGAGCACTAATAAAACCCTAAAATTCCAAGATGACCTCAGACTGTATCTTCCGAGGAAATACATAGGATGAATATTGTCTTTTTTCCTATTTGCTCTTTCAGAATGCAAGCATTCTTCACAGGTAGGCCAGCTTAATGAACAATTCGAAAGCTAATTAGGAAGTTGGAGACAATTCCTGATCAGCAGACACACAATAGGTGCCCTTTAACTACAGCTCATTGATAATATGGGAATAGGTAGGAAATAGCTATCATTACCATTCTTACCCATCCCTTGAAGATGATGTGGTAATTTATTAGCATCTACCATGCAGGTATTTTTTATTCCCTGACTCTTACTCTTTTAATACTGGGTATAGGGATACCCAGTGTTATCCTCTAGTTTGGTAGACCAAATGGAAGCATGTGTATCAAGATGTTTGGATCCAAGGAAGGAAAAAGTAATGGAAAAAGGTTCTCCAGATTACTACAGGTGGAATATGCCTCAGGTTCATGTGATAGGTGAACTGTTGTGATTGTTTTGGAATATATGCTACAATTTTTTCAGTAGATTTTAATTCAGAATAAAAATCTATTTCTAACAGAAAATACATAAAAATTACTTTGTGGTATACCATGATCTGAGAAGAAAAAGTAGAGTATAATGAAAAAAATAATAATTTTTTATTAGTTTCAAATGAATTAGGTACATCATTGTGATGCATATTTTGTTGTACTGACTTTAAAGTCAATGTTTTTAGATTATAAAAATAATGAATAGTACAGACTATCTTTGGAAAAAAAATATGGCAGTAGAGAAAATTAACTTTTTTTCCTTTTTTTTAATTAACTTTTGAAAGAAGTACAACCTCAATTTATTACTCAAATTAGGAATAATTAACACATATAAATATGCATGATTTGCTTAATCACAGTTTAAAATCTTGTGTGTTCTTTGCATATGATTTACATGTTCACTGATTTCTCTCCTGCAATAAGGATGATGAATTTATTTTCAGGTTATGTGCCACCTTATAATGCTACAGTAGTTCAGAAGTTGTTGGATCAGGGAGCTCTACTTATGGGAAAAACAAATTTAGATGAGTTTGCTATGGGGTAAGTAAAATTGAGCTTGCCTTCTCTTATAGTTCTTCCATCTGTGTCTTTAATTTTATTAATTGTAGGTACCTAAAAGCAGTGAAGTGATTTCTTAAGGAAATGCCAGTTTCTCAGTCCCTGTGTGAGATTGTATTTGGTTGTCAAGTTATTATACAATCATACCTCATTTTGGTTTTGGTGTGCGTTTCCCTGGTCACTAATGATGTTACATCTTTTCATGTGTTTATTTTGCCATCCATATAATCTAGTTCAGTGAAGTATCTGTTCACATCTTTTGCCTATTTCTTTATTGGGATAATTTGTCTTTTTATGGAGTTGTAAGAGTTCTTCACATATTCTGTTTCAAGTCCATTATTGGATAATTTGTTATACAAGTATTTTCTCCCATTCTGTGACTTGTCTTTTCGTTCTCTGAATATGCCTTTCAAAGAGCATAAGCTCAAATTTTGATAAGGTTCAATTTATCAAATTTTCTTTTATAGTTTATATTTTTTGTGTCCTAGATGAGAAATCTTTTTTTCTAACTCAAGGTCATATTTTCTCTTATGTTTTCTCCTAGAAGTTTTATAGTTTTATAGCTTACATTTAGACTCTTGATCCATTTCTAGTTAATTTTTTGTTTGTTTTTTAACTCTTTTATTGTATAGTTAAACATACATACAAAGCATTGTAAACCTTGATGAACAAACATATATACAAAGCAAAGAAATAACACAGCAATAGTTTTCAAAGCATTCTTCAACAAGTAGTTACAGGACAGATCTCAGTTTGTCATGGGCTACCATATGATCCTCTCAGTTTTTTCCTTCTAGCTGCTCTAGAATATAGGAGGCTAGAAGGCTTAAATATTTTTTGTCACCACAATTGACTTCGTTTCTTTCTTTTCAGTGCGTAAGTGTCCCAGTTTCTCCACATCCTCTCCAACATTTATAGTTTCCTGTTTGTTTAAGAACAGCCATCGAGTTAATTTTTTATAAGTGAGTGTCTGCAAAGTCAAGTTCATTCTTTTTGTATATGGATGTCCAATAATTCTAGCACCACTTATTTTAAAAATTATTCTTTCCTCATTAAATAACCTTGGCATCTTTGTAAAAACTTGTAATGTCTCACTGATAAGAAATTTTTAGAATAAACAAACTCTTAGAGTTAGAATATAGAATAATAGGTTACCAGAGCATAGGCGGGAGGATAGGGAATATGGAATTAAGGCTTAACATGCATGGAGTTTCTATTGGGAATAATGGAAGTATTTTGGTAATGGATGTTAGTGAAGGTCGCACAACATTGTGAATGAAATTAACAGCACTGACGTATATATCTGAATGTGGCTAAAAGGGAAAATGTTAGGTTGTGTATATGGTACTAGAATAAAAATTTTTTTTAAAAAATCCATGGACCTGCATGATCACAGGATACAAGGTCAATATAGAAAAATCAATTGTATTTCTAGATACTAAAACAGTATCTAGTATCTGTACAACAGAATCTAGCATCTATACAACATAAACAGTGAATACTAAGTTAAATCATGGGGCTATAGTTAATAGTACAATTATAAAACTGTGCTTTCATCAATTGTAACAAATGTGGCACCCCCAAATGCAAGGTTTTAGTAAATTGGTGGTATATGCTGTAAACCCACAAATTCTCTAATAAAAATTTTTTTAATCAATTTGACATATATATATATACAGGCTCTGTTTTGTTGATCTCTATATATCTAAATACTCCAATATCACACTATCTTGATTAATGTAGCTTTATAGTAAGCCTTTAAAATAAGTTAATGAGAACTCCCCAACTTCGTTCTTCTTTTTCAAGATCATTTTATATATTGTAGGTCATTTGCATTTCTATATAAATTTTAAAATCAGCTTGCTATTTCCTATAAAGAAGCTTGCTGAGATTTTGATTATAACATTGAATTTGTAGCTCATGTTAACATCTTAACAGTGTTCCTTCTTATATGTGAACATGGTATATCGCTTCATTTATTTAGATTTTTAAAAAATTTTTCTTAGTTTTGTTTTATATTTTTTGTGTATACATCTTGTACATACTTTGATTTATCATTAAGTACATCATATTTTTTATCTTATAGAGAATTTTTTTTTTTTTTACAATTTCTTATTGTTTTTAGTATCTAGAAATATAATCGATTTTTCTATATTGATCTTATATCCTGTGACCATGCTAGGTTCACTTATTAGTTCCATTTGGGTTTTGCATATTCCTCGGGGTATTCATTGTAGTTGATCATGCAGTGCACAGATAGAGACAGTTTTACTCCTCTTATTTCTTTTTCTTGCCTTATTTTACCAGTTAAGACCTTCAGTACAATATTCAGTAGAAGAAGTGGTAAGAGCAGGCATCTTTGCCTTGTTCCTGATCTTTTACCAAAACTTTTTTTCCCTTTTTTATATTTGTCACATTTGTAATATTTGATTAGTTTGTGTTCCCTAGCTAGACTATGAGCTTCATAGAAGCAGAGTCCTTGACTGGCTTGCTCAGAATGGTACTCTTGGTACTAAGCAAATATAAATTGAATAAATTTAACTGTGGAAATAAGCTCAAACATATGTTACCAGGACAAAATTACCTGATTGGCTGATCAAAATTAATATCACCATTGAAGGTGAGGTGTACATCACGTGTCTCCAGATGGGATTCCCTGAGAAGGGCACTATATCATCTATGCAATATTCATGATATTCAGAATGCATAACTGAATCTAATAGCAAGGTAACATCAGATAAGTCCAAAATGAGAAACATTCCATTAAAATGTCAATATCATAAAAGACAGAGGCTATGGAAATGTTCCAGATTAAAAGAGGCTAACAGCTGAATTTTAGGTAAATTTGGTTGAAAGGGGTTGTTTGAAGTCATGTATGTCACCAGAAAGAAAACTAAAGGTTTACCAAAGCAAGATGGTAGTACCACATTCTGCAAGGATGCAGAGCAGCTAAATATCTCATACATGGCTGGTGAGGAATGCAGGATGGTTTGGCCATTTTGAAAAATAGTTTGGCAGTTTCTTATAAATATATACTGAACTTATGACCAACAATCCCACTCTTAGGTATTTATCTAAGAGATGAAGACTTATATATATACAAAAACAGTGGCTAGGACCTTCAGTAAAATGTTTGTATTAGCTGTACTCATAATTGCCAAAAAACAAAACAACCAAATGTCCATTGGCTGGTGAATAGTTAAAGGGGAAAAAAGCTAAAGAGACATGACAATTAAATACAATATCTGATTCTAGACCAGATCCTTTACTGGAGGTGAAAAAAGCTGACAAAATTTGATTACATATAGTAGATTAAAGTATTAATGTTAAGTTTACTGAGATTGATAACTATACTATATGACTGTGTATGAGAATATCACTATTTTTAGAAAATGTATACTAAATGCATACTAAAGTATCTAGGGATAGAGGGCCATGATGTATATAACTTACCCTTAAATGATTTAGAAAAAGAAAAATGTTAATATGTATATGTATGAACACACACAGCACACAAATGATAAAGTAAATGGAGTAAATGTTAATAAGAGGTAAATAAGGGTAAAGGGTATGCAGTGTTCTTTGTGCTATTTTTATTTTGTCATTTATCTGTAAGATTGAAATTATTTAAAAAAATATTTTTTAAGTTATTAGCATTTCATTTATAATACTTTTCTTAAAACTTCTAATTAAGAGATAACTTCAAAAGAATTCTTGTTACTGTTTGTATATTTATGATACTTTTTAACTGGAAGACTTACAAGGGAAGTCATCTTTGACTTAAGTTGAATGATCAAATGGGTCAAAATCTTCTTTTGTTTTGTTAGCTAAGTAGTTTTTTCTATCTTCTACCACAAATGCTTTTACTTCCTGTTTTAGTTTCCTAGGCTACTCAAAGAAGATACCATGAAATGGGTTGACTTTAAACAATCAGAATTTATTAGCTTACAGTTTGAGGCCAAGAGAATGTCATATCAAGGCATTATCAAGGCAATGCTTTCTTCCTGAAGACTGGCTGCTAGCAAAAAATCCTTAGTTCCTCTACCACATGGCAAGGCAGATCTCTTGCTTCTCTTCCATGTTTCATTGCTTTCAGCTTCTTATTTCTATAGTTTGTGCACCTGTACTCTCTCCCTGTATGTATTCCATTTATACATACATTATGCATAAATGACTCCTTAAGATTAAGACCCATCCTGAATGAGGTGGGTCACACCTTAACTGAAGTAACCTCATCAGACCCACAGGAATGGATTAGCTTTAAGAATATGATTTTCTCGGGGTACATACAGTTCCAAATCACCACACTTCCCATCCTCTACCTCCTTAAAATTTCTTTGATAGGACACATAAAGCCTGCACATTTTGAGTAGGCTTACCACTTTTTCCAGTTCAAACCACAGTGGATTAGTAAAAGCAAATGAGTTGTCAGAAGCAAGTCATATACTCAGGAGATGAAATTATGGTTAAAATTACAGTTTCACTAAGATTTCTTACTTAATTTCTTTATCTCAGATCTGGAAGCACAGATGGTGTATTTGGACCAGTTAAAAACCCTTGGAGTTACTCCAGGCAATATAGAGAAAAGATGAAGCAGAAGCATCATGAGGAGCATGAAGATTCAAATTGGTTAATAACTGGAGGAAGTTCGGGCGGTAGTGCAGCTGCCGTATCAGCATTCACATGCTTTGCGTGAGATTCTTATTTTCTGTTTGTATTTTAAAACCCAACCAAATCCACATAGTTATGAACCATATTCAAAACCCAACTATGTGGGGGTTAATACCTTGATATTTTATTTCTTTTTAGAAATATTGAGCTATTTGTGCTCAGTGTTATATCACAATTATATCTTAAAATTACAGTCAGCTGTATGCTACACTGTATATTTTGTTCATTTAACTTTAAAATAACATTCAACTCTTCCTCTGTAGTATCTGGTTCGTTCAAGAACATGACTTTATGGATGTTGCAGAGTAAACCAATTTGTATAAATGGACTTCATTGGATTTAATTTTTTAATAATTCATTCAGATATTAGCTGATTGATGGTACAAATATTTAGGTACTAACATACCCTGACTTTAGTTTAGTGCTTTCAAGCTAAACTGGTAGTAATTCTTTATCTTATTAATTTTCCACTAAAACTAAGTTCTTTCACAGACCTACAACCAATAAATTACATTTTTAAGAGCCATGGAAATTTAGGTTCTGCAGGGTTTTGGTTTTTTTTTTTACGTTTCCCTGAAATCTTGTTAACAAATAAATCCATTTCACTTTATCTCTGTGGAATTTTACAGCATTGTATTAATATTAATGAGAGTTCTGACAAGTTTGGACTACAGGATTAGGTGCTCTTTTTCTGTTCTCATCACTTCACTGAGTGTTCATCTTTCTAAATGTGCTTTCAGAAGATGCCATTTTGACATATAATTCCTGTGGAAATGTAGATTTTGCTTTATTGCACAGCCGTCAAGAGAATCTTTATAAGAAAATGTGTCCTTTTAAAAATTGCAAAGGCAACAATCAGATTTTGTATCTTAAATTGACTTGGTAAGCAAGGAGATAGAATTTGCATTTTCTGTAAAGCATAAGTCTTATGTCATTACTGGGAGCCTTGTTAAATTCAGTGCTTTAGTTTAGGTCCAGTCAATGGGAGCACGACCAGAAGTAACTTCAGATTAAATATATCCTAAACTGTAAAGTATTCTCCTTCTGTTTTTCTTTTTTTTTTTTTTTTGATTCATTTCTTTTATAATAGTTTTTAAAAAAGAGTCTTGGAATATTATACAGCCAATAAAAAGAATGAGATAGAGCCCTATATAGTGACGTGGAAAGATAACCAAGAACATTGTTAAGTGAAAAACAGTTTGCAGAACAGTACGTGCAACTCTACCCTGTTTCTATTTAAAGTAATAATTACATATACCTATGTTAGTAGTTACATGGAAGTATCTGGATTAAATGCATATCAAAATTGATAACAGTTATTTAGGGGCTATGATTATAATCAAATAAACATGAAAAATTATTCAAAAAAATGCACACGGACAACTTTGATTATCAAATTAACAAAAATTTTTAAAACTGAGAACTTAGCAATGGTAATGAAACAATAAAACATAATGTGATTTACTGCAATTGGAAATATGTTGACATAATCTTTCTGAAAAGTTATTTGACAATATGTGTCAAAAACTTATGTTTATTTGGTGCAAAATTTATGTTTTGGGTAGCACATTATCTAATTTAACTTGTATGATCGGTTTATTTGAATACCATAATTACATGGAACCTTGAATGGGGCGTGAGATCTTGTTGGTTTGTACATGTTAGTGTGACGCCGTGATATATCCCTGGGTAATCTGGGCAGAGAATAAAAAAAAAATTTGCAAAGTATACTTGGGGGACTGGGGAAAAAGAAGGAATTATTCAAATTCCCTATCTGGGGAATTCCTGATATTCGCACAAGCAGTGGGGGACAACCAATTCAATAAGCTGAGCCCTTAATTTTAGGTTTTGCCCTTATAAACCTTATTTCTGCAAAGAAGAAGCTAAGCCTACTCATAATTAAGCCTAAGAGTCACCCCTAGAGGACATCTTTTGTTGCTCAGATATGGCTTCTCTTTCTCTAAACCAAGTTGGCTGGCAAATGCACTGTCCTCCACACTGTCTGGGACATGACTCCCAGGGATGTAAACCTCTCTGGCAGTGTGGGACAGGACTCCCAGGATGAGTTGGAACCTGGCATCATGGGATTTAGAAAGCCTTCTTGACGAAAAGGGGAAAGAGAAATTAAACAAAATAAAGTTTCAGTGGCTGAGAGATTTCAAATAGAGTCAAGAGGTTGTCCTGAAGGTTATTCTTATGCCTTGAATAGATATCCATTTTCAGTTTGTGGGGTATTGGAGTACCTGAAACTGTTGAGCAGTGTTCCAGTAGTCTTGACTCTTGAAGACAATTGTGTAGCAGTATGGCTTTTACAGTGTGACTGTGTGATTGTTAAAACCTTGTGTCTGGTGCTTCTTTATCCAGGGTATGGACAGATGAGTGAAAAAATAAGGATGAAAAAATAAATAAATAATAGGGGGATAAATGGTAAAAAATTGGGTAGATTGAAATATTAGTGGTCAGTGAGAGGGAGGGGTAAAGGTTATGGTATATATGAGTTTTTTCTTTTTTCTTTTTCTTTTTTTCTGGAGGGATGCAAATGTTTTAAAAAAATGATCATGGTGATGAATACACGACTAAGTTGGGATATTGTGAGCCATTGATTGTATACCATATATGGACTCAGACAATAATAATAATAAAATAAAATTTAAAAACTTATAACAGGTAGACCCTTTGGCCCAGTAACTCTTCTTTTTGAAAACTTAGTCTAAAAATTAATTAGACATATGGGCAAAGATTTATGTTTAAAAGTGTTTATTGCAAAATTATTTATTATACAATTATTATTCTAGTTAGAAACAAGATAAGCAAATTATAATACGTCTCTATCCATAATCCTCAGTGGGGTTGAGAAGGACTATATCTGAATTTCTGGGAGGGGTGCATTTAGTTTTCAAAGCATACTGTAAAATTGCCATTGTTTTTTCTTTTGTTTTTCTTTTTTGTATGCCGTGTGGTGTGGGGGGGGTCACATTTCATTTTTTCCATGTGAGTATCCCATTATTGCACCACCATTTGTTGAATTATTATTATTAATTTTTTTTTGGAAGTGCACGGGCCGGGAATCAAACCTGGGTCCCTCTCATGGCAGGTGAGAATTCTACCACCCTTGCAGCCCTCCGCCATTGTTTTTCATTTATTTTAAGTATCAAGTAATATCAAAGGAAGGTGTAAGATTTTTACAAATATCAGTAACAGAGTGGACTTTAAAATTTTAGGAATCAGTAATCTATATGATGGAATATTATACATACTTGAAATTTTCAATAATTTTAATGACATTGTGGTAGTTAGGTTCAGGTGTCAACTTGGCCAGGTGAACGTGCCTTGTTCTGTTGTTGTGGACATGAGAAAGAACCTCAGTTGCAAGTTAGCTGCCTTTCCTCTGAAGAACTAATGAAATAAATCCCCTTTTATTAAAAGCCAATCCGTCTCTGGTGTGTTGCATTCTGGCAGCTAGCAAACTAGAACAGACATTGGGTACAAGCTCATAAGCAAAAAGCAGCTGGAAAATTATGATTACCGAATGATTTCAATTCTGAAAAAACATGCATTAAAGAAAGATTTGGTGGGGCATCTGGGAGGAAAAATCTGAGATGAGGGGATAGGACCTGTTCTGTAGCTGCTTGTTGTATACTGTGGAAATTATTGCTTTTTTCTTTTCTTCATATATATATATATGTTATATTTTACAACAAAAAAAGGTTAAAAAAAAACTATAGGCAGTTATAGTAATATTCGGTAAAATAAATTCCTAATATCAAAAATTTGTGAATATTTAGTAATAGCTCATTACCATAGCAAAGTTGATATTTTAACAACTTTTTACTTGAAATTTTGAGAATGCACACAGTTTTGATAGTTAATCAAATGGTATTTAAGATAGTGTTTAATATTTAGAATTTAAGAAACTCTGATATCTGTATCTATAGATTTTTTTCTTTCCTTACTTTAATTTTAAATTGGTTTATGAAACATATAGTACAAACAGGCTTTACCATGATTACTTAGATTTTGTTTTGTATATGCATATGGATAAGATACCTATTTTAGGCAGTTAAGACTTTTACATGTTAATTGTAAAAATATTTGTATCTTCATATTTTCCTGAAATCAGGAAAATATTTAGTAACATAGGTCATTACTATAGCAATGCAGATATTTTAAGAACTTTCTACTTGCTATTTTGAGAACATTCACAGTTTTGACAGCTGATCAAATGGTATCTAAGTTAGTGTTTAATATTTAGAATTTAAGAACTTTGCTTAATTGATTATGTGGATACTTTATTTAATACACCTACGGTTAAGCTAACTAAGATATCCATTTTAAGTGGTTCTAAGTGTATTGTTTGTTTTCTTAAATTTAAAAGAAAGTGCAGATCAGGTATTACCAATGAAACTTTAGTGTCCAAACTTGTATGTGCTGTAAATGTCAAATACACACCAGGGTTTGATGACACAGTAAGGAAAAAGTGTAAAACACCTCATTAGTAATTTTATATTGATACATGTTGAAATGATAATATTTTAGATCTGTTGCATTAACTAATTATTAAAAATACTTGGAGATAATATGCCAGAATGTTAAAAATGTTTGCCTTGGGTAGTGGAATAGTTTGCTACCTCTTTACACTTTTCTAAACTTTATGAATTCTCTGTGTTGAGCTTCTGTTACTTTTTATAAACAGGGGAAAATACAATTTTAAAATATACTTTTAAAAAGATAGATTCTAAATAAAATTAAAGCTATGTCATTCTTATCAAGAGATTTCTATTTAAATTCCAGGGCATTAGGATCAGATACAGGAGGATCAACCAGAAATCCAGCTGCCCATTGTGGGCTTGTTGGTTTAAAACCAAGCTATGGACTAATTTCCCGTCATGGTCTTATTCCCTTGGTTAATTCAATGGATGTGCCAGGAATCTTAACGAGATGTGTGGATGATGCGGCAATTGTGTTGGGTATTTATATGATTTCATATATTTTCAAAACATAATTTCACTGTAAAACAATATGTCTCCCAGTCATAAGTATTTTTCCTCACAGGTGTACTGGCTGGACATGACCCCAAAGATTCTACTACAATACAAGACCCAGTTACACCATTTATGCTTTCCAATTTGACAGATGTGAGCAAGCTATGTATTGGAATTCCAAAGGTAACTACTTTTATTAATTCCTTTACAGAAATACTATTAAGTCATATTAGAACAGACTTGGGAGGCAGACTGATGGGATTTGAATCCTTGCTTTGCCACATTTATTATCTACCTTGAACATATGACTTATTATGTTCATATGACCTTGAACATATGACTTAATCTCTCTAAGCTCAATTTCCCCATCTGTAAAATGGGGAAAATAAAAGTATTGATTTTAGAGAGTTGTAGCGATTAAATGAGATAATCATGTAAAGGAGTGATATGCAAACTTTATCTTTAAAGGACTAGAAAGTAAACATCTTAGGCTTTGCAGACCACAGGGTCTTTATTATAACTACTTGACTATGCCATTGTAATGTGAAAGCAGCTTTAGACAATTTGTAAACAAAAGAGTTTGACTATGTTCTAATAAAATTTTATTTACAAAAACAGATGTTGGGTCACATGTGGCCCATGGGCCATAATTTGCCAACTCCTGATATAAAGGACTTAACACAAACCTTCCTTTACATAGTATGGGTTCTATAAATGCTATCACCATTGCTACAATTATAATTATTACTATACTTATTACCGTAGCAATTGAGAAATTCATATATGAATGTAAATTTGCTGAATTTCTGACCTTTAAGAAATTTAGTTTTAAGCCTAATGATAAGATTATACCTTAAACCTTTTAGAAAGATATTGTAATATAAGTTAGACTATAGAATACAGTATCTCAACCTCAGCTTAATTGACATTTTGGGCTGGATTGGTTTTTTGTTGTGGAGGGCCATTCTGTACATTGTAAAATATTTAGCAGCAACCCTGACCTCTACCCACTTGATTTCAGTAGAACTTCCACTACCCCCAAAAGCAAGTTGTAACAACCAAAAATGTCTCCAAACGTTACCAAATGTCCCCTGGTTGAGAAGAGAAGGACAAAATTGCCCACAATTGAGACATCTGCTATTTAAAAATATCAATTTCTTCAAAATATTCCATGAAAGTAATAATCTATGCCTTCTTTTGAGGCTTCAAGGAGAGCATAGACTTTAGAAACACAACTAGTTGGGAATCCTAGATCTTCTGCTTACCTGCTATGTAACATAAGAAAATTTAACTCCTCTAACTCAATATTTTTCATTTATAAAATGAGGTATGATCATACCTATGTCATGGGATCGTTAAAATGGTTAAATGAGAGAACATTTAAGAAACATCTAGCAGAGTACCTGATACATAATAAACATTTAACAAATATATGTTCCTCAACCATGTCTAATCTTTAATATTATTATATACATAAATAATTTCTAGCACTGTGTTTGTCATGCCATAGTCTTGAATATTAATTATACATTATATTTACATGAATATAATTTTGACATAAAATGTGACCATTTTAGCATTGCTAAATAAATTTTAAAGATCTCAATAAATGCAAGGATATTTTGTGTTCATGGATTGGAAGACTAAACATCATTAAGATGTCAGTACCACCCAAAGCAGTTTTTACGTTCAGTGCAATCCTAGTCAAAATTCCAACAACCTTCTTTTCAGAAATGGAAAAGCCAATCATCATATTTATGTGGAGGGGTAAGGGTCCGCAAATAGCTAGAGCCATCTTGAAAAAGAATGAAGTTTGAGGACTCACACTTCCTCATCTTAAATCTTACTGCAAAGCCACAGTAATCCAAACAACATGGTATTGGCACAAGGATAGACATATAGACTACTGGAATCTAATTGAGAGCTCAGAAATCAACAGTCACATTTATGGCCAGCTGATTTTTGACAGGTGGCAAAGGCCACTTAATTGGGAAAGAATGGTCTCTTCAACAAATGATACTGAGAAAACTGGATCTTCCATCTGCAAAAAAAGAAAAGGAGGACCCCTACCTCACACTGTATACAAGAAAATCAACTCAAAATGCATCAAAGACGTAAATATAAGAGCTAGAACTATCAAACTCCTAGAAGAAAGCATAGGGAAGCATCTTCAGGACCTTAGGCAATGTTTTTTAGACTTTATACCCAAAGTACAAGCAAAAAAACCATAGATAAATGGACCTCTTCAAATTTAAAAACTTATTCCTCAGATCATGAATATAAAATGACAACCTACTCAATGGAAGGAAATATTTGGAAACCACATATCTGATAAAGGATTACTATCCAAAATATGTGAAGACGTCCTTCAACTGAGCAACAAAAAGACAACCTAATTAAAATATGGACAAAAGACTTGAACACGCATCTCTTCAAAGAAGATATGCAGATGGCCAAAAAGCACATGAAAATATGCTCAACATCATTAGCCATCTGGGAAATGCAAATCAAAACCACAATGAGATACCATTTCACACCCATTAGAATTGCTGTTATTAAAAGAACAGAAAATAACAAGAATTTGGAGAAGCAGAGAAACGAACATTCACTGATGGTGGCAATGTAAAATGGCGCAGCCGCCATGGAAGAACGTTTGCAGTTCCTCAGAAAGCTAAGTATAGAATTACCATATGACTCAGCAATCCCTACCCCAAGGAATTGAAAGCAGAGACTTAAACAGATATTTGCACACTTGTTCATAGCAGCATTATTCACAATAGCCAGAAGATGGAAGCAGCCCAAGTGTCCATCAACTGATGAATGAATAAACAAAATTTGGTATATACGTACAATGGAATATTATTCAGCCTTAAAAAGGAATGAAGTCCTGATATATGTGACGACATACATGAACATCAGGTTGAGTGAAATAAGCTAGACACAAAAGGACAAATACTGCATTATCTCACTATTTTGAAACAATAGAATAAGCAAGCTCATAGAGTCAGGTTACCAAGAGATAGAGTAGTGACGGAATAGGAAGTTGAAGTTTAAAATGTACAGGGTACCTATTTGGAATGATGGAAATGTTTTGGTAGTGGATGGTGGTGATGATAGTGCATTTGTGAATGCAATTAACAGCACTGAAATATGTATCTGAATAGGATTAAAAGGGGAAATGTTAGATTCTACATGTAGTGACAGAATAAAAATTAAAAAAAAAAAAATGGAGCTATCCTACACAGACAGTGAACCCTAAGTTAAACCATGGACTTTAATTAATAGTACAATTATAAAAATGTACTGTCATAAATTTTGGCAAATATTCCATACCAATGCAGAGTGTTGGTGGTGGAGTGGTATATGGAAATTTTATATTTTATTCATGATTGTTCTGGAAACCTACAACTTCTCTAAAAAAAAAAGTAACCATTATAAAAAATGTTTTATACAGTTTTTACAAATACCCATTTCTGAAAGCATTTTTGACACTGAATACATCATTCATGTCATTGTATAATGCTTAAATCATAAGAGGAATAGCGTACCTTTCTCCTGAGTGTCAGTGAATTAATAGTGATTTCAAAACTTAATACATGACCTAATCCCTAAACTCTGAATCTCAGTTTCCTAATATGACTTAAGAAGAGCTAGGCATGTTATAATAAAATTTTTTTTATAATGCCATAATGAAATTATCTGAAAAAGCACTTTAAATTAATGCAAATGAGTTCAATCTTTCTAGCTGTGTACCAGCAATTTACTCAGATTTTCTTATTATCAAAGGTCCTAAAGTACAAACTTTTATAAAACCATCTGTACACCTGTTCCAATTTTTTCATCTTGATTTTTTCCTATAAGGAATATCTTGTCCCAGAATTATCAAATGAAGTACGATCTCTTTGGTGTAAAGCTGCTGACCTCTTTGAGTCTGAGGGTGCTAAAGTAATTGAAGTGTCCTTGCCCCACACCAGTTATTCAATTGTCTGCTACCATGTATTGTGTACATCAGAGGTGGCATCAAATATGGCAAGATTTGATGGACTAGAATATGGTAAGTAGGATGTTTTTGGGGATTTTTAAGGTAGTTGTCACAAACATTTGAAAAGTTTGCTAATATATATTAGTGGCAGGAAAATTGTCTGAAATAATGGTAATGATTCTAAGAAGTAAATGAATGAATCATTTTACGTTTGTGAATTTAGCTTGTGTTTAACTATTCGTCATAAATAAACCATCTACCTATGTTGGTTCACCTTTCTGAACTGTCAATGTCTTGAAGGTACAGTATCTTATCTTTGTTTCCCAGCCCATCTAATGTCATACCTGGTACATAGTAGAAGCTTAATAAATGGTTGAATGAATGAATGAGGAAGTGAGCAAATTAGATTTCTTTCTTGGTTATTTTCTTCTCTTTCCAGATGAAGAAGAGGAACCATTCAGGACAGTCTCCCTAGATTTGGGTATTATTCATAAATGTGGTTTTTAGCCAAAACTTTGCTCCTTTTCAAATAGTGTTTATCTCATTTTTATTTTCAGGTCACAGATGTGACGTTAATGTGTCTACTGAAGCCATGTATGCAGCAACCAGACGAGAAGGGTTCAATGATGTGGTGAGGGGAAGAATTCTCTCAGGAAACTTTTTCTTATTAAAAGAGTAAGATAATTAGGAATTTTCCCCACTCTTGAAACCTCAAGAATAAAATAGTACCATGTTTATTCAGGTCTTATAAGTTGAGATATTTGCTAAATAAGCAAAGTGCTATCTAATTTGAATTAGAAAGGGCCTGTTTATGTCACTTTTGGTTCCTGGTTTTGTGAAAACACAAAACATTGATTCTCTAGCTAAACGAATAATACAAACTAAGTAGGAAGCCTTGAAGGATTTTAGCCTTATAAAATGTTCCCTGGGCTATTATTGCTACATTGGCTTATTGCTATCAGAACCTTAAGTGGAAGATATATTGGTAGTCTCTTGAAAAATATAATGAATTAAGTTAATTTTCCCTTGCATTATGTGTCTGTTTGTTTGAAGAAAGAATTCTAAATTAAAGTGACTCCTACTGAGATTGTCTTCAGTATACGTTTTTTTTAGGATTTTCTGAATAGGCTTCATCTTTCATACTCCCAAGTCTGTCTAAGGACATGAGAAGCATCTAAAAGAAAGAGTGGTTATTGTTATGAGTAGCTTTCTGGAGGTTTTTTCCATGCCTTTCAAGGCAGAAAGCATTTTATTAATCTGTGTATTTCTTCAGGGCTAATAGGATATTTTTTTCCAAAAATACTTTTTTTATTATAATCCTTATTAAAAGGCCTTTTCCATATTGGCCAGATGCTTGAAATGACTTAGAAGTTGAAAAATAAAATGAAATATTGCTGAGAAATCTTTTAAGCAAAGAATTGTATTAAGCCAAAGATATTATATTTGCCTTATATTACTTATTAGAATCATATTGTTTATCTCAGGGCACATATTGAAAGAATATATGTTCATTCAGAATAATAGCATAAAAAGAAATTGAGGGAGAGGAGTATGAAAGTATCTTTCATAGTCCCAGTTGGGGATATTGACAAAAGGAAGTGAGAGTTCTAACTAGTATTCCTAACTATTGAGTTAGTCCCAAGTTTTTTGTGTGTGTGTATGTGGGGTTTTGGTTTGCTTTCTTGTTTTGTTTGAGAAGGGGTAGAAATGGGTGATAAGATATTCTTAGCTATTGAGTCAGTCCCAAGTTGAGTCCATTTGTTTTTGGCGGGGGGTGGTTTGATGTGCTTGCTTGCTTGTTTGTTTTGAGAGGGGTGGAAATGGCTAATAAGAAAAATGGAATTTGGGGTGCTTATTTTTTACCTTAAAATGTCAATTTGTTTACCAGGAACTATACCTCAGTTTAGGATTTTGCCATTTTTCTGTTACCTTTTGTTCAAAAACCAGAAATTTATTGAATTAGGAATCTAGAATTTACTTTTATTTTTAATTGGCATATTTACTTTTTGTTGTTGTTGCTATTGCATGGGCAGGCACCAGAAAACGAACCCAGGTCTCCAGCATGGCAGGCGAGCATTCTGCCACTGAGCCACTGTCGCACTGCCCGCATATTTACTTTTAAAGCACACTTAAATCTTCCTCTTGCCTCTTGTTATCTGTTTGTCCCATATATATTTTATTTCTTTTAATCTCGTTTTCTGCTTTTATTTTTGCTTTAAATAATACATTATCTCTTAAAGAGAGTTAAAATGAGGAAAAAGTAATGATTATATTTACCTTCACAATTACCATTTCTGGCACATTTCATTCCTTTGCATAGAAAAAAAAAGACTCATACATTCCCATGCCACTTACCCCTCCCTCTCATTGACCCACAGTATTTCAATCTACCCAATTTTTACCCTTTATCTCCCCCTATTCTTTATTTTTTATCCTTTTTTTTTTTATTCATCTCTCCAGATCGTGGATAAAAGGAATGACACAAGGTTTTCACAATCACACAGTCACATTGTAAAAGCTATATAGGTATACCTTCTTCTTCAAGAATCAGGGCAATTGCAGAGTGATTTTAACAGTGAATAAAGAAGTATTTTTAAAATCCCCTTGGGGAAAATTCAACTGTCCCATTTAGAGAATTCCTGATATTCTTGCAGGCAGTGGGAACAACCAAATCAAAAGGCTAAGCCCTCAATCTTGGCATTTGCTCCTATGAAACTTATTCCTGCAAAGGACAGGCTAAGCCTACTAAAAATTAGGCCTAAGAGTCAGCCCCAGAGAACTTCTTTTGTTGCTCAGATGTGGCCTCTCTCTCTAAGCCAACTCAGCATGTGAACTCACTGCCTTCTCCCCCTACATGGGCCATGACTCCCCGGGGTATAAATCTCCCTGGCAACATGGGACAGAAAGCCTGGGATAAGCCAGGACGTGGCTTGACCAAAAGGGGGAAGAGAGAAATGAGACAAAATAAAGTGTCAATGGCTGAGAGATTTCAAACAGAGTTGAGAGGTTATCCTGGAGGTTATTCTTTTGCACTATATAGATATTCCTTTGTAGTTTATGGTGTATTGGAGTGGGTAGAGGGAAGTACCTGAAACTGTTGAGCTTTTTCTAGTAGCCTAGATTCTTAAAGACAATTATCTGGAGATATAACATTTATAACGTGACTGTGTAACTGTGAGAACCTTGTGTCTGATGCTCCTTATATCTAGCATATGGACAGATGAGTGAAATATATGGATAAAAATAAATAAATAATAGGGGAAACAAAGAATAAAATAAATTAAGTAGATGGAAACACTAGTGGTCAATGAGAGGAAGGGTTGAGGGGATGGTATATATGAGTTTTTCTTTTTATATCTTTTGCTGGAGTGATGCATATGTTCAAAAAATGATCATGGTGACAAATATACAACTATGTGATGATATTGTGTGCCGTTGATTGTACACCGTGTATGGAATGTTTTTATATCAAGAATATATGTTTATACATTAGGTTTTTACAATAAAAATATTAAAATTGAAAAAAAAAAAAAAGAATCAGGGCGACTGGAATCTTGACTCTAGCTGTGAGCCAAGGGCTGTGCTCCAGCATCTTCAGTAGCTGCACCCACCATCAGTGTGTTTCTCAGGGCTCATCTGTGCCACTCTTCTGCCTCACACTCTGCCATCATAAGCTGCCTTCATGGTGAAGCTCGCAGAGGCCGGTAAAAGTCATGACTCCAAGAAAATGGCTCCTGCCGCAAAGGAGGTAGAAGATAGTGATGATGAGGAAATGGCAGAAGTTGAAGAAGATAGCAGTGCAGAAGAGGTTTTCATTTCTCAGAAAAAAGGCAAGAAGACCATTGCAACTCCAGCAAAGAAGGTAGTGGTTTCCCCAACAAAAAAGGTTGCAAGTGCCACCCTGCCAAGAAAGCAGCAGCCGTACTGGCCAAGCAGATGGGTACACCAACCAAAGCAGTAGCAAAATCTGGCAGGAAGGGAACCATGCCTTGTAAGGCAGTGGTAGTGGCAACCCTTGGTAAGAAGGGAGCCATGGCCTCAACCAAGGGGGCAAAGAATGGTAAGAATGCCAAGAAGGATATAAGTGATGAGGAAGATGATGAAGACAGCAGGAAAGAGGATGAGGATGAATTTGAACCAGCAGTGATGAAAGCAGTAGCTACTGCTTCTGCCTCAGAGGATGAGGACGATGATGAGAATGAAGATGATGATGAGGATGACGATGATGAAAAAGATGACCTTGAAGAAGAAGCTATAGAGACTACGCCAGCCAAAGGAAGGAAAGCTCCTACAAAAGCTATTCCTGTGAAAGCCAAGAGCATGGCTGAAGATGAAAAGGAGGAGGAGGAAGATGACGAGGATGAGGAGGATGATGATTAAGACAACAATGAGGAGGAAGTGGAGGAGGAAAAGCCAGTCAAAGAAGCACCTGGAAAACGAAAGAGGGAAATGTCCAAGCAGAAAGCCACTCCTGAAGCCAAGAAACAGATAGTAGAAGCATTAGAAACTACAGCTTTCAGTCATTTTGTTGGAAACCTGAACTTTAACGAATCTGTTCCTGAATTGAAAATAGGAATCAGTGACCTTTTTGGTAAAAATGATCTGGCTGTCATGGATGTCAGCTTGGTGTGTCTAGGAAGTTTGACTATGTGGATTTGAATCTGCTGAAGACCTGGAAAAAGCCTTGGAGTGCACAAATTCAAAAGTCCTTGTGGTGAAATTAAGTTAGAGAAACCAAAAGGAAAACACAATAAGAAAAATCAAGATGCCAGAACATTTGGCAAAAAATCTGCCTTACAAAGTCACTCAGGATGAATTAAAAGAAGTGTTTGAAGATGCTATGGAGATCAGTTTAGTCAGCAAGGGTGGGATGAGTAAAGGAATTGCTTACATTGATTTTGAGACAGAAGCTGGTGCAGAGAAAATATTGGAAGAAAAGCAGAGAACAGAGATTGATGGACGATCTGTCTCTGTACTACACAAGAGAGAAAGGGCAAAGTCAGGATTATAGAGGTGGCAAGAATAGTATTTGGAGTGGTGAATCGAAAACTCTGGTTTTAAATAGCCCCTCCTACAATGCAAAGGAAGAAACACTTCACGAAATATTTGAGAAGGCAATTTCTATCAAGATGCCCCAGAACCAAAATGGCAAATCTAAAGGGTTTGCATTTATAGAATTTGCTTCATTTGAAGATGCTGAAGAAGGTTTAAATTAATAAAAGAAGAATTGAGGGCAGAGCAGTCAGGCTGGAGTTAGAAGGGTCCAGGGGATCACCTAATTGAAGAAGCCAGCCATCCAAAACTCTGTTTGTCAAGGGTCTGTCTGAGGACACCAGCGAAGAGATTTGAAGGAGTCATTGGATGACTCCATTTGTGCCAGGAGTGTCACTGACTAGGAAACAGGATCCTCCAAAGAATTTGATTTTGTAGACTTCAGCAGTGAGGAAGATGCCAAAGCTGCCAAGGAGGCTGTGGAAGATGATGAAATTGATGGAAACAAAGATACTTTGGACCTTCAGGATAACTTCTTGACTCTGTGTGAAATCTTTCAGCCACTGAAACTTTATTTTTCTTCATTTCTCTCTTTCCCCTTTTAGTCAAGAAGGGTTTCCCATTCCCATGATGCCGAGTACTGTCTCATCCCTGGGAATCAAGTCCCATGTTGCCAGGGAGATTTATACCCCTAGGAGTCATGTCCCATGTAGGGCGAGGGAAGTGAGTTCACCTACCAAGTTGAAATAGAGAGAGAGGCCTGCGAGTCATGTCCCATGGTACCAAAGAGATTTATACCCCTGGGAATCATGTCCTATGTAATGGGGAAGGCCGTGAGTTTACCTGCCAGATTGGCTTAGAGAGAGAGAGGACTGCCAAGTTGGCTTAGAAAGAGAGAGGCCACATCTGAGCAAGCAAAGAGGCTCTTCAAGGGTGACTCTTATGCGTAATTTTCAGTAGGCTCAGCCTCTCCTTTGCAGAATACGCTTCAGAAGTGTGAACCCAAAGATTGAGAGCTCATCCTATTGAATTGTTTGTCCCCACTGCGTGTGAGAATGTCACAAGATGGGGAAGTTGACTATTTCCTCCTTTCTCCCCAGTTCCCCAAGGGGACTTTGCAAATTTTTTTTATTCTCTGCCTGCATTACTCTAGTATATACATTGGAGCATCACACTAACCTGTATAAACCAACAAGATCTCATGCCCTATTCATGATTCCATGTTATTATGGTGTTCAAGTAAACTAACCATACTAGTTAAATTAGATTATGTGCTACCCAAAATGTAAATTTTTCTGTGCTTCCATTGCTGCATTCAGAATCATTGATCTTTTCCTCTGCTGTGTCATTCTGTTGTCCATCCCATCCAGTAAATTTTTTATTTCATATATTGTATTTTTGTCTCTAAAGGTTGTAGACTAGTCTTTTAATCTCTCATTTTCTCATCATTTTATGTTTTCCTCTACCTTCTTGAATGTGTGGAACAAATCTCTAGGAGCTCTTTTAATGTATGGAACTGTTTCTGTTGCTTGTTTTTTTTTTCCTGGTTAGAGGTCTTATTTTCTGCTTCTTTGCATGCTTGGCCATTGTAAATTTTACATTGTCATGTGCTACATTTCTGTTATATTCCTTTAAACAGCATGGGTTTTTGTTTAGCATGTATTTACATTACTTGGAATCTATTGGAATCTTTGAGTGCTTGCTTTCAAGCTTTTTTAGGATAGATCTAAAGCAGTCTTTATTCTAGAGCTAATTTAACTCTACTTTTAAGGCATATCTTTGTAGATTCTGTGAGATATCCCATGTATTGCAGTGTCCTCTGGCTGGTGGATAATCTATTTTTGGCCCTGTTTGAGTTCTAGGAATTGTTTTAGTCTACTGTGTTTTGGTGATTCTTTCCCCAGCCTTGGGAATTTTTTCTTGTGCATACACAGATCAGTACTCAGCCAAAGACCTGACAAACCTCTCTACAGATCTTTGAATCTCTCTCTCTCTCTGTTGCTTCCTCCTCTCCTGTACTGCAAATTCTTGCTGCCTTTGCCTCCCTGAACTTCAGATCTCTGTCTCTTTAACATACTGAGACTTCTGGTCTCTGTTTGATTCTTCCTCTCTGGGCTAGTTGTAGAAGTTGCCTGCATGCAGTAAGCCGAGGAAATTGAAGGGCTTACTTCATTCGTTTCCCTTCTCTTCAAACTCCCTTTCCTGAATGCCTATTTGAGTATATGCGTTTGTGTGTGTGTTTCTTTATTGTGAAATATAACATATACACAAAAAAGCAATAGATTTCAAAGTGCATTGTAAAAAGTAGTTATAGAACATATTTCAAAGTTTGGTATGGATTATAGTTCCACAATTTTAGGTTTTTCCTTCTAGCTGCTCCAAGACCCTGGAGACTAAAATAAGTAATGATTCAGCAGTCATACTCATTTGTTAAATCCTGTCTTCTCTAACTCCTCCTCCTTTGATCTTTCTTTCTCCCAATCTTTAGGAGTATTTGGACTATGCCCATTCTAACTTTTTCATATTGGAAAGGGCTGTCAATAATATGGAATAGGGGATTGAAATGAGTTGATGTTCTAGAGAAGCTGGCCCCTCTGGGTTTGAGGTCTCACCTGGCCTAGGAACCCAACTGGGTTGTAGGTTTCTGGAAAGTAATCTCAGTGCATGAAGCTTTTGTAGACTCTCAGATAGAGCCCTAGTGTTCTTTAGGGTTGGTAGGAATCGTTTTGGTTGGAGTTTGACAAACCCTGGTAAATAACAATATCTAGCTGAAGCTTGCATAAGAGCAGCCTCCAGAATAGCCTCTTGACTCTATTGAACTCTCTCAGCCACTGATACATTATTTTATTTATTTTTTTGTATACTGTATGACGGCAGTCACATTTCATTCTTTTCCCATATGAGTATCCTGTTATTGCAACACCATTTGTTGAATTTTTGTTTGTTTGTTTCTGAAAGTGCATGGGCCAGGGATCAAACCCAGGTCTCCTCCATGGCAGGCGAAAATTCTATCACTGAACTATGTTTGCATCCCCCTTGTTACAATTCTGTTCCAGCATTTGGTCAGGTAGGCATTGTCCGTCTTGTACTGCCAGGGCCAGACTCATCCGTGTGTGAATGCCTGTTTTTTAATGTCTGAAAATGGTGATTCGTGTATTTTGTCCAGTTTTAAAGTTGTTTAAAGTGGTAAGTAAAGCTTGTTCCTATTACCCCATTATGGATGGAAGCAAAAGTTCTACATTGGAACCACATTTAGAGTGGGAAGAAGTTTAATTTGTTCTTTCATAAAATTCAGGTTTTTAGAATGTTGCTAATATGGTATTCCAAACATTAACAGTTATTGTTGTTGTGTATATGTGATGCTTGCGGTATCTCTCAGGTTGATACCTGCATTCAACCCTGTGGTCAAATGATAGTAAGGATACCTAATATTTCTATAGCATTCTTTTAGGATAAGAAAGGTTTCACATTTTTGTCTCATTTTATTTGGTCTTTAGTAGGACTGGAGTTTATATACTTCTTTACAACTGAGGAAACTAACAGTTAGTTGCTTTTGCTGGCTTTCCTCAACAGCGTTAGCAGTATCTAACATGTCTTGTCTTTTCATTTTCTTTTAATCATTGAATTAAGTCACTCCTATATCTGATTTTTTCCTTATTCTCTTCAGTTAACATCCTTTCTTGATTTCACTTTTCCACTCCAGGAGTGTGCTTATCCATAAAATACAAAACAGTAAACATTGCATACTTTTCCTTTTTGTTTCCAGAACCTCTTTTCTAGGAGCATTTCCTAATGCCTAATCCAGATACCATGTTAAAATTTTGCAAAGCCTCAGAGTCCTTATAATAATGATTAGTTATTACTTATGCTATAGATAAAATAAGACATTGTAATCGAGGATTGGAATGAGCCTCTGGAGGCCTAAATTCTAGTCCTTCCTCCACCACTGCCTATTTTGCAACCTTTGAAAAGTCATTTAATTGCTGTACACTTGATTTTCCTCACTTGGTTTAGTGATTTTCCTGAAAGTGTTAATAATTTATTGTTATATGTGTATACATGCAGCAAGAAGAGGCAATCCTGATTGATTACATGCAAGATATATAAACTTTCAGGATAACAGCACAGTTAAACAAAATTCAGTGTTGTGTGTTGTTAGGAACCTTAGTGATGCCTGCTCATAAAGGCCAAGAACCCCGTGGTTCTTCAAGAAGCCTAATGTATGAGAATTGAATCAAAAGAATAACAGAAAGCTCTTAAAATGTAATCTATTTTTTTTTCCACAGAAACTATGAGAATTATTTCATCAAAGCACAGAAAGTGAGGCGGCTCATTGCCAACGATTTTGTGAATGTTTTTAACTCAGGAGTGGATGTCTTGCTAACTCCTACTACCTTAAGTGAGGCGGTATCATACTTAGAGTTCATCGAAGAAGACAACAGAACCCGAAGTGCCCAGGATGATATTTTTACACAGTCTGCAAATATGGCAGGTGAGGGGCCCTCAAGATTGTGTGGTTCTCTTCAAATTTTTAGGCCGTCACCCTGGTCTGCAACTTCGGTCTAACCATACTGATCCCTAAAGCAATAACTTGTCCTTCTGCATTGTTTAGGGATGTTTTCATGTGTGTTGTAAATATATATTCTGAACCAATCCACTTAAAATACTATATATTTTTATTTTAATTTTGAAAATTTCAAACCCATAGAAAAGTTGAAAAAGTGGCATAATGAATACCCAAATGCCCTTCACCTAGATTCATCATTTTTTAAATTTTGCTGTCTCATTTGCTTTCCCCTTCCCCTCTCTCTCCACACACACACGCACACATACACACACGCACACAACAGTACTTTGTTTTTAGGTAAATCATTTGGAAGAAACTTTCAGATATTATAACTGTCTACCCCTAAATGCTTTAACATGAATCCTGTAAAACTAAAGACCTTCTGAATAACCACAACTAACATTAATTTCAATAATAGCATCCAAATATAATCCATATTCAGATTTTCTCAATTGCACTAAAAATGTCTTTATAGTTGTTTTATCCCTGATCCAGGATCCAGTCAAGGTTATCTATTACATTTGTTTATGGTGTCTTTTTAAAATCTGGAATAATCCCCCTACTTTGTTTTTTGTTTTTTGTTTTTTTAAAGAACTGCATCAGACAGTGTTATAATTTGTTTCAATTACAACACATACTGTAGCATGCTTAAGAGGAGAAGGAGAGTCTATTGTTTTACCTGTTTTTGCTTCGTGTATTCATTTTTCTTCCTGTTCCAATATTCTGTATAGAGAACTTCTTTAAGCCTTTCATCTAAGGTAGGACTGCTACCAACACATTCTTTTAGCCTTCCTTCATCTGTAAATGTCTTAACTTCCCCTTCATTTTTAAAGGATATTTTTGTGGATTAAAGATCCTGATTTGACACATCCTTTCTTTAATACTTAAAAAACATTGTGTCACTTTCTTCTGGCTTGCATAGTTTCTAATAGGAAATCCTTACTTTTTTTAAATTTTGTTTTGCATGACAATGATTATTTTGTCCAGGCCAGTTGTCCTATAGAATGTCCCCCAATCTGGATTTGTCAGATTGTTTCCTCATGATTGGAATGAGTTAAATATTTTTGACAGAAATATTACATAGTGTTCACATTAGCAAACAGTTAATGTCAGTTTGTCCCACTTTTGGAATGCTAAGTTGATCACTTGGTTAAAGGAGTTAACTGCCAGATTTTTTCATTGTAAAGATGCATTCTTCTTTTTATCATTTATGTGCAATTTGTGGAGTGATAACTTTGAGACTATGAGAATATTCTATTCCCCATAATCTAGGGATTATCTAAGAAATTGCAAACTGCTGACATTTCTAATTCTATCATTCCTCTACATTTACTAACTAGCAGTCTTTTCTAAAGAGAATTCCTTGTGTGTTTTCTTTAATTGTCATTATCCTTTTTGATGCTCAAATTGTCCCAAATTTGGCCAATTGGAACCTCTTTGAGTTGCATGTGTCCTTTAGACCTGTCCCCCTTAATCTTTGAAAACTTCTTTGTTTTATGGCCTCAATAAGATGTCCCAGGTAGTACTTTCCCTGCCCCAACCCTGGAATTTAAATTACCCTGAGATACTATTTCTCATCTAACAGACTGGTAAAAATTCAAAAGCTTAACAACACACTTTGTTATCTAAACAGAGTATAAGAAAAGAAGCACTCATTTTGCAGTAGGAGTTCAAAATGGCACACCTTCTTTGGAGGGGAATTTAGCAATATCTTATTACATATATATTTATCCTTTGATGAAACAATTCTTCTTCATCTGAGAAACTTCAAGAGTACAAAAATAGGTGCAGTATTATTCACTGGTACATTGTGCAAAATAGCTAAATACTGGAAACAATTTAAATGCCCAAATATGGAACACTGGTTGAATTAATTATGGTATAACCACAGTGGAGTATTGTACAGCTATAAAGAAAGAAATGAAGAAGGTCTTTGTGAACTGATATAGTGTGATTTCTAGATATATTATTAACTGAACAAAGCAAAGTACAAAAGCATGTACATATACTATATTAAATTTTGGTTCTTTTTTAAAAACCTTATACTTTCTTGTACCTCCTAGCACTGGAAAGTGGAAGAGGCATCTACTGCTTAGGAGGAAGAATTAACCAACCAATGGGTTTCTTTCTTTTCCTCAGGATTGCCAGCAGTGAGCATCCCAGTGGCCCTTTCAAGCCAAGGATTGCCAATAGGGTTACAGTTTATTGGACGTGCATTTTGTGACCAACAGCTTCTGACAATAGCCAAATGGTTTGAAAGACAAGTACAATTTCCTGTTATTCAACTTCAAGAACTAATGGATGATTGTTCAGCAGTCTTTAAAAATGAAAGCATAGCTTCCATTTCTCTACTAAAACAGTAGTGATAAAAATATCATGCAAATTTAAATGATTTATTAAAGCATTTATCCTCTAGAGAAGTCAAGTGATCTTGCTAAATTCTTGTAATTAGGTTCATTGTCAGCACAGCCAATCCTTGGGATCACTTTTTAAAATTCTTGTGATACAAGTTAATTTTTTATAAATAATCTGTCAGTCAGCATTTATTAAGCATCCCCTAAGTACAAAGTACAGAATTTCTACTGTAACACAATTTGTATATACCTGAAAAATGATGCATTTTGCAAAATTGTGCATTACAAAGAAAAGAATTTACAGTTTAAAAAAAAAGATCAAGGGTAAACCTCGCCAAACTTATGCATCTTTGTAACCAAAGCACTAACAAAAACAATAATTCACACCTCTGACGCACATAGGCCATCAACATGTAGTGGAGGTACCTCAGGGGATGTTAAAAATGCACAGAAAACAATGAAATGGAAATGTTAGCTTCTGGGTGCTGAGCAAAGCAGGTGGAGGAGGCACGCTGCTCACAGGAGGAAGTACAACCTGCTGGGGACCAGAGACATGCATGACTGGGAGTTTGCCTCTCTGGGGAGGAGTCCCAGGTGCAAGCGATCCTTTTATTTCTTTAAAATTAGAGCTGAAACAACTGAGGACTTTTTTCTTTTCCTGCTAAAGGTTAAAGTTGTATTTCTGTTATTCGAGGAGTCACAGCAAACTTCCATGTCACCCTAAGTTCATTCTCCTATTTACTGATCCAAATGAACTAATTGGTGCCATAGGAACATTTGTTGTAATCTAAGACACTGTACTGGAAATGGTGGATGTTTTAGTGAGAGAGGTTGGAGATTCACAAATAATATACAATCTGAAAAGCTTGGATTTAATTTGGTGAGGATAGTAAAGGAAAGAGGCCCATGGCAGGACCCTCCTTCCCCCAGATCCTCTATTCTTCCTAGTTTCCTTACCCTCTTGACTTTCTTTGCAAGTGCTCCCTGTTTGGGCCCGTTATACCAAAGAAATATTAATGGGGATCTGATCTGTATTCTGTTATCTCATGTTGATCAGACATTCTAATTAGGCACTTACATATTACTGATCAATGAAAATAGAATCTGAATTATTATTTAGTGAATTTACTATTGTTTAGTAAGAAAAATCTATGAAACATGATGTGTTGATTTGAAACTGTTGTGTACCCCAGAAAAGCCATGTTCTTTAATCCTGTTTCAATGTTGTTGGGTGGTACCTTTCTGATTAAGTCGTTTCCATGGAGATGTGACCCATTCAGATGTGAGTGGTACCTTTTGATTAGGTGATTTCCATGGAGATGTGGCCCCACCCATTCAAGGTAGGGTCACTTACTGGAGTCCTTTAGGAGAGAACCATTTTAGAAGAAGCTTCAGAACCCACACAGCTAGATACCTTTGGAGATGCAGAAGGAAAATGCCCCTGGGGAAGTCCTTTGAAACCAGAAGCCTCAAGAGAAAGCTGGCAAATGTTGCCATGTGCTTTTCAGCTGACAGAGGTGTTCCAGACCCATCAGCTTTTCTTGAATCAAGGTATCTTTCTCTGGATGCTTTAGTTTGAATATTTTCATGGCCTTGGAACTATAAACCTGTATAAATTCCCTTTTTAAAAGCTTTTCCATTTCTGGCATGTTGCATTCTGGCAGCTTTAGCAAACTAAAATGCATGATATATGTGACAGAAAAATAATAAAAGAGGCAGAACCGGCTGCAGAACCCCTGGAATAATACATCATGGAATTTGACCTACCTGTGTTTGCACTTATAAAACCAAACTAAAACATTAGAATTACTTTCATTTTTTTTCATGGGCAGGCACCAGGAATTGAACCTGGGTTTCTGGCATGGTAGGCAAGAATTCTGCCACTGAGCCACTGTCATACTGCCCTAGATTTACTTTTCATTAATAGTTTTCTTTCCTGCTTTAAATCCTCCCACTCAATGTGATAAACTTTACATAAATCTTGACATGCCACATCCACCAATATTACACATTTTGACCCTGAATCCCTAGAAGAGGAAGTGATCCATAAAAGATCACTGAATGCATTACTTCATAACAAGAGGAAGCCATTCTTAGTTGAAATTGAATGCATTACTTCATAATAAGAGGACACCATCTTAGTTGAAAGAGCTAGTATGGTGTAAGAGGCTGAACACACTGTACTGGTTTGAAGTTGCTTTGTACCCCAGAAAAGGCCATGTTATTTTATCCATTCTTGTGGGTGTAGACATTCTGTGGGTGGGACCTTTTGATTAGGTTGTTTCAATTGAGATGTGCCCCACCCAATTCAAGGTGGGTCTTAATCCTTTATGAGGATAAAGGACAGAAAAGCAGAGTGAGCTCAGAAAATACAATAAGAGAGTGAGAGAATTTAGAGAGAAATACCCCAGAAATGCTAAGAGAGTACCCACAGATGCTCAAAGAGAAAGCCAGTGAAATCAGAAGCTGAAAGCAATGGAACCTGGGAGTGAAGGACTAGCAGACACCAGCCATGTGCCTTTCCCTGTGACAGAGGTGTTCCAAATGCCAGTGGCCTTTCTTCAAGAAGAGAAGGCACCTTCTTGATGCCTTAATTTGGACATATTCATGGCCTTAGAGCTGTAAATTTGTAAACTAATAAATCCCCATTGTAAAAGCCAGTCTATTTCTGGTACATTGCATTCCAGCAGTTTTAGCAAACCAAAACACTCCTTTGCCCATCTTTTATTTACATAGGTACAATTTGAAATTAATTTTTTTCTAAAAACATTTTACTCTCTTATTCCCATATGTCTACTTGAGTTGCACTAATGATTTGAATCTGGAAGTAGGGAAGTAAAACAGTTACTGTTCTCACATAATACCCAACTAACATGAAATGATACCTAATTTGTTTTTTTCTCTTCCATCTTTACCATAAATCTAATGGTCCTCTTTTACCAAGTCACTGTCTGGGGATTTAAGTGGCAAATGGTTTCTGTGTCTTAGCTAATTAAAGCCTGAAATTGTTAGCAGTAAGGCCATAAGAGCAGCTCTTCTGCAAGGCGAAGGCATCTACAAATATGAGTTCCTTGATAATCCAGAGCAAAACAGTACAAAAAAGTTTGGGGGGAGGGGTTGGTGTAAAGCAAAAGTTTGAATCAACAACAAAAGCATTGCCAGAATGAGAAAAAAAAATAAAGTGATACAGCACAAAACTGGGCACACAAATGTTCCCTTTGAATGGCTATACTAGGACCTCTGTTCCAACAAAATGAAATTGGGCTGTCTAGAAATGGGTGGCAGGGTACAGAAGAGAAGCTTCTGAAAATAACAGAATGGTGATTCCTATGAGAAAATAACTGTACCTTCTAAAGTAAGCAAGGAGGACCTTTAGGATTTTGGAACAGAGTCTGACGGACAGTGAAAAGAATTATGGTTGCAGTGTACCAAAATGTAAACCAGGAATTCTGCAAGCTTTATGTCATACCCTGTTCCATTTAAAGCAGGAGAGGAAACTAGTGGAATTTTAAAAACTGCTTTTATTATGAACTTTCACTCATTAACTACTTTTAGTTTCCCTCCCTTTCTTCAAACATCTAATTATCTACACCAAGGCTAAAAGTTAGGGTAAAATATATTCATTGTGTTTAGAAGTACCAGAGGACAATTTAAAATATAGGGCTCTCCTATGCAGTGTTTGAATTAGAACATAAACCTGAAAATTTAATAAAGGCAAATAACATGAGAAAAATACAGCCAAAATTAAATAAAAATTAATTATAGAATTTCAGAGAGACTTTTAAGTTTCTTTTTCTTCAGATCTTAATGGGATAGAAGTCCAAAAGGATTTTAGGCACCTTATAAAATATATCAATACAATGGTATAAAAGTAAACAGTTGAGGAAATCAGCAAAGTGAAAATAAAAATAGGGGAAAAAATTAAACCTGGAATAAGATTACAATCTGAAGATGCCTGTGCCTAAGACTGCACAGTGTGATATGGTGGAAAACTTCCCATTAGCTTTCCTAGGTGTTCTATAGTGTGAGATTAAGGCCACCAGATTTAAAACTCAAACAAACTTGGGTTTGAATCCTATTACTGCCATTTGCAAACTGTGTAACCTCTCTGAGCCTCAGTGTCCTAACCTGTGAAGTGGAGATATCTACTCCATGGGGTGGCTAGAAGCAGGATTAAATTTAAATGATGCACTGAAAGTACCTAGCATGATGCTTGATACAGAGTGAACAATAATTTATATCTATATTTAAATGCATGCAATCATGCATTTGTCATCTTTTATAGAGACCTTATGGTAAACTGATGGTAGATGGCCAAATTGCAACATAATAAAGGCTTTGCTAGGAATCTGGGTAACTCTCCGATAATCTGGCTGCCCCCAAGGAAAAGGTTTAAAATATCTGGAAGGATTGACAGACTACATATTTTTAAAGCAATTTCCGTGAGCTTTTGATAAAGAATTGGCTCACAGTGTTATTTCAGTTTGTTAAAGTTACCGGAGTGCAATATACCAATAATGGAACAGCTTTTAAAAGGGGAGTATATTAAGTTGCAGGTATGAAAATGTCCAAGTTAAGGCACCAACAAGAGGTTGCCTTCAGTCAAGAAAGGCTGATACCATCCAGAACACCTCTGTCAGTTGGGAAAGCACGTGGCTGCTGTCTGTGGGGTTTCTGGCTTCTGTATGCCTCTGTCATCTAAAAGGCACATGACAATATCTGCTAGCTTTCTCTCCTCATTTCGTAAGTCTTCCTTGGGTGTTTTCCTTCTGCATCTCCAAAGATCTCTGGCTGTGTGGGCTCCGTTGGCACTGAAGCTTTTTCCAAAATGGCTTCCTCTTAAAGGGCTCCAGTAAGCAACCCCACCTTGAATGGGTGGAGACACATCTCCATGGAAACCATCTAATCAAAACTTGCCACCCACAGTTGGGTGGATCTCATCTCCAGGGAAACAATAAAAAAGATCCCACCCATCAATATTGAATGAGGATTAAAGAGCATGGCTTTTCTGGGCTACACAACAGTTTCAAACTATCACATTCTATCCTTTGGACCCCCAAAAGACATGTTCTTTCCAAATGCAAAATACATTCATTCCAACACAATATCATAGAGCCTTAAACCATTTCAGTAAGATTGCAAATACAATACAAAATCAGAAACAGTACAAAATCTCATCAAAGTCAGCTACAGGCAAGGTCTGTTCTAAGGCAAAATTCTCCTCTGGCTCTATACCTGTAAAACTCAGAACAAGTTCTCTGCTGCCAACATGCAAAGGAGGAACAGGTTAGATGTTCCTATTTCTGTACGGAGAAATTGGAAGAAACACACAGGCCACCAAAGGCAAACAATTCCTGAAACCTGCAGGGAAAATTCCATCAGATCTCAAATTCTGAGAGTCACTTATCCTTGGGGTTTAGAAAATGGAAGCCCCACCCTTTCCAAGGCCTTATGCAGCAGCCCTGTTCTCTCCAAATGCAAATTTGGAGGACATTGGGAAGACAACCGTTTTCTTGGTTCCACCCTCTCCAAGCATTGGGGCAGCACCTGGGCTCTGTCATCTCTGGGGCACACACTCAACCCCTCCAGAACAATGTGATGACAGCACGGCTCTCCCCAATCCCCAAGGAATGTGCTCCATCCTCTCCATGACCCAAGGTGGCACAACTCTTCCAGAACATTGAGGTCAAAGGCCCACCCTCTGCCTTCGGAGGAAACTCCCCCTCTCCAAGTATTTGGGTGGGTCTACTCTCCTTGCCCAAGGTTTCTTGGCCTCAGGCTTTAGCTTACATGGTTCTGCCTCTGAAGTTATTTTGCTTTCAATTTGTCCCTTTTATATCCCTTTTAGCCCAGACTGACAAGATTTCGTTTACAAGATCCCACAACATTCTTGTTGGTTTTCTATCTAGTATGCAGGAATCATAACCATCAGACAATAAGATTTTCCACAGATCCTTCCTGGATAACTGCACCTCCAATCCTGGCTTCTTCTGAAATGGCTGACTGCTTCCATGTTTGGTTAAATGCTCATGTGGGGCACTATTCTTTGAGGTCTCCTATTTTGGAAGCCCAGAATTTTCCAGACCATCAATTTTTAGTTTCTTTGTGCCCAAGAGTTCAGTTCTCAGCTTATTTCTTTCCTATCACGTTTCGCTATAAGCTGCGAAGAGAAGCCAGGCCTCACTTTCCACATTTAATTTGGAAATCTCTTCAGCACTCCAGCATAAAATGGAAATGGTATATAAGAGATAGGGCTTAAGTGAGTCCTGAAAGCAAAGTAAGTTACGTGAGGAAGTGGCCCAAATGTCCATGTTCCCTTCTGCCACATTACCTTCTCTTTCCCAGACCAGAGCTATGGCCTCTTGGGAGTCCCTTACAATCAGTTGACTGAAGTAAAGAAAACTCGGTCCTGGTTTACAGATGATTCTGCACAATATGCAGATACCACCCAAAGGTGGACAGCTACAGGGCTGTCCCATTCAAGATGTCCCTGAAGGGCAGTGGTGAGGGGAAATCCTCCCAGTGGGTGGAACTTCAAACAGTGCTCCTGGTTGTTCATTTTGCTAGGAAGGAGAACTGGCCGGAGGTACATTTGTACATTGACTAATGGGCTATTGCTAATGGTTAACTGTGTGGTAAGGGACTTGGAAGGAGAATGATTGGAAAATTGACAACAAAGCAGTCTGGGGAAGAGGTATGTGAATATACCTTTCTGTGTGGGGAAAAAAAAACCCATGAAGATATTTATGTCCAATGTTAATGCTCACCAAAAGGTGACTTCAGCAGAGGAAGGTTTTAATAATTAAATGGGTAAGATGATCTATTCTATGGATACAAGGCATCCTCTTTCCCCAGCCACTCCTCCCATTGCCCAAATGGGCTCATGAACAAAGTGGGCATGGTGGTAGAGATGGAGGTTATGCATGGGCTCAGTGACATGGACTTCTGTTCACCAAGGCTGATCTGGCTATGGCCACTGCTGAGTGCCTCATCTGCCAACAGCAGAGACCCACACTCAGTCCTCAATATGGCACCATATCTGAGGTGATCAGCCTGCTTCCTGGTGGCAGGCTGATTGAATTGGACCCCTTCCATCATAGAATGGGCAGCAGTTTGATCTAACTGGAATAGACTCATACTCTGGATATGAGTTTGTCTTCCCTGCACACAATGCTTCTGCCAAAACTATCATCCGTGGACTTATGGAATGCCTTATCCGCCATAATGGTATTCCACACAGCATTGCTTATGATCAAGGAACCCACTTCACAGCAAATGAAGTGTGAGAATGGGCATATGCTCATGGAATCCTCTGGTCCTACCGTGTTCCCCATCATCCAGAAGCAGCTGGGTTGATAGAATGGTGGGAAGGTTTTTGAAGACACAATTACAGTGCCAACTAGGTAGCAATACTTTGCAGGGCTGGAACAATGTTCTCAAGGAGGCAATGAGAGAGACTCC
This sequence comes from Myrmecophaga tridactyla, assembly GCA_004026745.1. Taxonomy (NCBI): domain Eukaryota; kingdom Metazoa; phylum Chordata; class Mammalia; order Pilosa; family Myrmecophagidae; genus Myrmecophaga; species Myrmecophaga tridactyla. The sequence continues at coordinate 205,725 of PVIY010000077.1, forward strand.
ACTCTATGGTGCTGTTTCTCCCATAACCAGGATTCATGGGCCCAGGAATCAAGGGGTGGAAATGGGAGTGGCCCCACTTACTATCACTCCTAGTAATCCACTATACAAATTTTTGCTTCTTGTCCCTGCAACATTAAGCTCTGCTGCTCTACAGGTCTTAGTTTCAAAAGAAGGAGTGCCCTACCAAGAGACACAACAATGATTCCATTGAACTGGAAGTTAAGACTGACATCTGGCCACTTTGGGCTTCTCATGCCTCTGAATCAACAGGCAAGGAAGGGGATTACTGCACTGGTTGGGGTAATTGATGCTGACTATCAAGGAGGAATAGGACTGCAACTACAAAATTGAGGTAAAGAAGAATTTTCTTGGAATACAGGAGATCCCTCTGGTAGTTAGATTCAGTTGTCAACTTGGCCAGGTGAAGGCACCTAATTCTGTTGCTGTGGACATTAGCCAATGGTACGTGAACCTCATCTGTTGCTGATTACATCTGCAGTTAGCTAGGAGGCATGCCTGCTACAATGAATGATGTTTGACTTAATTGGCTGGTGCTTAAATGAGAGAGCACAACATAGCACAGCCCAAACAGCTCAGCATACCTCATCTCAGCATTCGCAGCTCAGCCCAGGCCTTGGGAGATGTAGAAAGTAATCACCCTGGGGAAAGTTGCTGGAACCCAGAGGCCTGGAGAGAAGGCCAGCAGAGACCATCCTGTGCCTTCCCATGTAAGGAAGAACCTCAGTGGAAAGTTAGCTGCCTTTCCTCTGAAGAACAAAATAAAATCCCCTTTTATTAAAAACCAACCCATCTCTGGTGTGTTGCATTCCGGCAGCTAGCAAACCAGAACAATCCCCTAGGGTATCTCTCTCTCTTTTTTTTTTTTTCTTCAGATTTTTCCTTCTAGCTGCCCAGAACATTGGAGACTAGATATATTTTTATCATCACTTTTTTCTTTTTTGTGAAAAAATAACATGTATACAAAAAAGCAAAATTTCAAAACACAGCACAACAATTAGTTGTAGAACAGATTTCAGAGTTTGGTATGGGTTACAAATCCACAATTTTAGATTTTTACTCCTGGATCCTCTAAGATACTGGAGACTAAAAGAAATATCAATATAATGATTTAGCACTCATACTCATTTGTTAAACCCTACCTTCTCTGTATAACTCACCATCACCTTTAGTCTTTCTCCTACTCGTTAGGATACATTCTACCTTTTTCATGTTGGAAAGGCTTTCAATAATAAGGGATAGGGAGATGGAACTAGCTGATTTTCTGGAAAGGCTGGCCCCTCTAGGACTTATCTGGTCCAGGGACCCATTTAGAGGTTGTAGGTTTCTGGAAAGTTACCCTAGTGCATGGAATCTTTGTAGAACCTTATATAAAACCCTAGGTGTTCTTTAGGATTGACTGGAATAGTTTTGGTTGGGGTTTAGCAAGTTATGATAGGTAGCAATGTCTAACTGAAGTTTGCATAAGAGCAACCTCCAGAGTAGCCTCTCGACTCTATTTGAACACTCTCTGCCACTGATACCTTATTTGTTACCTTCTTTTCCCCCCTATTGGTCAGGATAGCATTGTTGACCCCATGGTCCCAGGACCGGACTCATCCGTGGGAATCATCTCCCACGCTGCCAGGGAAACTTTTACCCCTGGATGTCATGTCCCACATAGTGGGGAGTGCAATGATTTCACTTGTAGAGTTGGGCTTAAAGTGACGTAGGACATCTCTTAGTACTACCATGCCCTGTGATTAAAATCAATGGAAAACTGCAACAACCCAATCTAGGAAGGACTACCAATGGCCTAGAAACTTCAGGAATGAAGGTTTGGGTCACCCTACCAGGCAAAGAACTATGGCCAGCTGAACTGCTAGCTCAGGGTAAAGGGAACATGGAATAGGTAGTGGAAGAAGGTAATGATAAATATGAGCTACAACCACATGGTCAGTTACAGAAATGAGGACTGTGATGGTAAGAATATTTCTTCCTTGTTTTTCTATGAGTATGTATTTTTACATAAAGCAAATATCTTTATTTTCTTCTCTATCTTATCCCTTATCATATGACAGTACTATTCATGTCATGGTATTTAAGTTATAAAATATCAAGCTTAAGAGTGAATGTTACCCAAGGACTTGCATCCTACTCTGGAGAGATTTAGTGCATTTCCAGTTGTATGTAGGACAGTATTATTAGGTAAAATATTGTGTTCTATTTAGAGATTAAGAATGGCTTAAGGTGATGTGTATAGCTGCAAGTTGACAAGGGGTGGACTGTGATGGTTAGGTTCTTGCATCATCTTGGCCAGGTGATGATGCCCAGTTGTCTGGTCAAGCAAGGCCTAACCATTACTGCATGGACATTTCATGGGTGGTTAATAGACCAAAAGGCTGGTTTATTAAATTATCAGTCAGCTGATTGCATCTATGTCTGATTACATCTATAACCAACAAAGGGGAGTGGCATCCTCAATGAAAGAGTCCAATCATCTGGATTTAATCCAAAGTCAAAGACTTTGAAGGAAGAAGAGAGAATTTTCATTTTTTCTTCAGCAAGCCAGCATCTTCTACAGAGTTAATCTACAACCTTTATCGGATTTGCCAGCTAGCGGCTGCCGTATGAAATTTAGACTTGTGCATCCCCCAAGGTTGCAAGAGGCTTTTATAAAATCTCATATTTAAGGTATCTCCTGTTGATTCTATTTCTCTAGAGAACCCTGACTAATAAAAATGTATTCAAGGACTTTGAGGTATTCAAAGGCCAGGTGCTGTACAGACCAAGTAAAGAATGGGACTGACATGCTCTTGTAAAAATGAAGCTTGTCAGTAGGTGGTCACCCCATATTACTGTGGGAAAGATGCCTTTAACAGAACCAAATTCTTCGTCATAAAAATCTTTACCATTCTGACATAAAGACAGATCACTGAAGTCCTGAAATACTGAATGTAGCTGTTTAACCTAGGAAAGTTTTAAGTTAGGTACTTGTGGGGTATCTAATTTCACTTCTTGGTGAATCTTCCAAGATGAGTTATTTGTAAAATGGACCTGCAGGTAGAAGAACAATTTGCTAGAATTGGTAGGTAGATACCTGCCAAAATTATAGTTGAAAGTTTTAGCATAGTTCACTTAGCAGGACCAATTGTCCGTAGAGGTCAATCATAGTAGAGAATATCTTTCTGTCTTCTCTGATAAGAGTGTATGCATCTAAATCATCCCAAATGGGTTTCAAGTCATTAACATGCAACCTAAAAGAAAATGAGGCTGCAGTTCAGTGTTTGATGTTTTACAATAACCAAGTAAATTCTAATATAGAACTCTATGAAAACTGTTCTATAGACAAATATGTTCAAGATCTAGAGTGTCAAATTACATACAAATTATTTTCTTAGCTTTATTACTTTATTTCTCTGTGACAATAACCAATATGAGGTAGGTTAAAGGGCCTTGTATATTTTTAAGGTTTTTTGAATCTCCAAATTATCCTCCAGAAAGATTTTACAAATCAGCAGGGTTTGAGAAAGGCTATTTTCCTGAACCCTTCCTAACACGGATTTTTATCGATCTTGTAAATCTTTTCCAATCTTATTGTCAAAAAATGGTATCGATTTTCATTTGTATTAATGAATTTGAACATTATTGATCTTTTCTTTTTTCTCTCTTGTGACATGCCTTTTCATGTGCTTTGCCTATTTGTAATTAGGATTTTCTTCTTTTTTTTTTTAACCATCTTAAGAAGTTCTCAGACCTTGGATATCAACCTTTTGTCTGTTATATGTGTTTCAAATATTTCCCAGTTGATCATAGGCTTTAAAAAATGTTTCCTATATATCTAGATACTATTTTTGCCTTTTTTATTGTCAAATTTTCCAGTCTTCCAGAGAAAAACTGAAAATTCCTTCTGTTCTCCAAGATCAGCCAGAGTGGCCTATGTTTTATTATAGTTTTTTTAATGGTTTCATTGTTTTCAGTTAAATCTTTAATTTCACCTGTGATGTTTTTTATTTAATAAGCTTTTTGATGTGCAATTCCATTTTCATCTAGTTAAGTATACCTTTATCAGTCCATACTTGAGGAACAGCTATATGGTGACTTCCTTTTCATAGTTTTCTTTTAGTTTCATATTTGTATAGTTAAATCTTTAATATATCTGTAATATAATTTAGGAAATCAGCTGGGAAAGGATTCTTTTTTTAAATACCAATTATCCTAGTACCTTTCCTTTTATCTTTTTTTAAATATCAATTATCCCAGTACCCTTCCCCATGATTATTATAGTCTAAACGCTTACATATACTTAGGTCTGACTTGGAGCCATTGTCAAAGTTATCAGCTTTTCTTAAGGTGACCCCAAAGCCACCTTACTGTAGCATTCAAGAGAAACAGGGAAATTTATCTCAGGTTCTGCCATGCTGCTTGACACTTGGTTCTCCTTACTAGTTTTTCAAATTAGTTTTATTAATAAAGTACTATTAAGTAGTATTTATTATTAATATATTCAAGAAAACACAAATAAGGGTACAACTTAATGAATTATCACAAAGTAAATTACCATTCATGTAAAGAAATAAAACATCACAAACCCAAAAATCCTTTCTTTTATAATTCTCTCCCACCATCCCAAAGGTAACTCTCATCTGGTCTTTTAACACCATGCATTAGTTTTGCATGTGTTTCAACCTTATAAAAATGGAATCTTTCACTTGGTAATGTCAGTCTTTTTTATCTTAGCTGTTCTGGTGGACGGTGATAGTTCATTTTGGTTTTAGTTAACATTTTCTTGATGAATAATGCAGTTGAGCACATTTGCATGTGTTAATTGCTGATTTAGATATTCTTTATTGTGAAGTATCCATTCAAGCTTCTCACTCATTTTCCTATGGAGTCTTGTTGTTATATAGGAGCTCTTTCTATAATATGGTTTTAGCTTTTGTCAATTACATGCACTGAAAATGTCTTCTCCCAGTCTGTCTTGCCTTTTTACAATATTTTAATGAATATGTTTATAAGTTTAATATAGCTCACTAATTTAATAAAGTTAATATATAAATATAGTTCACAAATTTAATATAGAAAATTGACATATCTAAAAATCTATATTTATATTTACTGTTCTTTTTGTTTAAACAAAACTAGACTTTAGACTTTACATTTTCCATACCCAAGTTACAAAGATATTTAATTAAGTTATCTTCTAGAAGCTTTATAATTTTTCCTTTTACATTTAGATCTACTAGCTCTATGGAATTAATTTTTTGTTTATGGTTTGAGTTTTTCCACATGGCTTTTCAAATGAATCAATATCCATTTATTGAAAAGATTATATTTTCCCCTTTACTCTGCAGTGCCATTATGTCATAAATTGAAGGTCTATGTATGTAAGGGTTGCTTTCTGAACTATTTATGCTGTTCCATTGTCCTATTTGTCCATCCATGTGATGATATCTGACTATCTTAATTACTGTAGCTTTATAATGTCTTCATATTGTAGGTATAAGTATTCAAAATTTGTTATTCAACAAAGTTTTCTTAACTATGTATATTCTCACATAAATTAAGCTAGGATTTTATATTGCATCCATAGAACACTTTGGAGAAAATTGACATATCTAAAATCTTGAGTCTTGCAATTCAATTAAGTTGTCTTTAATTTTTTCCTGTGTTATTTTCTGGATTTCAGGAAAAGGTCTTAGGCAACTTTTGCTAGATGTGTTGACAATATTTTATTTTTAAGCCATTATTAAGGCATTCTTAATATTTACTGATTATTTATTGCCAGTATGTAGAAATAAAAATGGTTTTTTATGTCAATCATTAAAAAAAAGAGAGAAACAGTGATACCTACAGGTTTGCTTCTGCCCTCCTTGTATAATCTGGTCTCTTGCACACTGAGACATTTATTAAATGCTTATTGAATTGAATGAACAGTTTTAGGGAGGAAGAGAGTATGGATAATCATGTAATAGCCACCACTGACCCAGATTTGGTCACAGCGTTCTCATTTCTACTGAGGTCATCTCTGCTCTTGCCAAAACTACTCTTTCAAAACATTTTCAGTACAATTGTGAAATTCATTAGTGTCCTTCCAGTTCTCTCTACTTTCAGGCCCTCTTGTGGCTAGGTGGGCTCGTGGGAGTAGGCCCAGCCTGTGGGCTGGGAATGGAAGTGTCTTGTGTTCTGGACCAGAAGTACACTAGACAGATACCCTGCAGGACTGGCTCTGCCTTCCATCACTGTTCAAAATGGTGCCAGCTCTATCAGCTTGAGTCCCTGCGTGACAAAGATTAGCAGAGCCCCTCTGTCAACCCCATGGATAGTCTGAGCAAGAAATATACCTTAAAAAAATTTTTTTAAACCTTTGCTGTTTTAAAACCATTGAAATTTGGAGTGTATTTTTAATAGAGCAAAATGTAGCCTATCCTGAACAATACACCAGCCATCGTCCTTCCTGCTTCTGTTCTGCTTTCTTAAATGGGAGGTAAAAGGTGACTTTCAGGTAGAGCATGAAAAAATTAGGCCTGGAAATGATTTCACATTTATGATCTCACTCACTCTTCTCACAGATGTAACAACCGCCACTACATTTAGGGGGTAAGCCTGAATGTTGAGTGTTCCAGAAATGCTCCAGTGTCCAAAAAGTGAATGTTCTGGATAACCAACATTTACATAAAAATAAAAAGAAGCATTTATTTAGTTACATTAACTAGATAACAATTTGCAGGCAAAAAAAGTTAATTTTCAGAAGATGACAAAACCTTCTATGCAGCCAAAAGAAAAAGTCACCATTGCCCAGAAAGGTGATTATAAGGAAATGTGAGATTAATTCACTAAATCTGATCTATATTTACCATTTTCAATTTTTCCTTGACCTTTCTGCTTCTATTTAATGGAGATTTACAACCCAAATATACTGAACTTTGAGCCCTTGGCAAAATACAAATTGTTATAAATTTTATAAGAAATTAATATAAACAAACTGGATATATATCTATACATGTACATAGTTTGATAAATTGGTCATTTGGCAAGTTGCTGTTCTTAACCTAGAGCTTTTATAATCATAAATCAGATGAGGGGGAAAGAGAGAGGAGTGGTGTTATGCCTCCAAAAGTTTCAATTCACACTTTTTTTTATTTCTAGAGCATGATAAATCAGAATGTCAACATTTCTAAAAGAAATTATTTAGCTAAGGGTTTCCATGAAATTTAAGTTTATCCCTTTGGCTCTCTATGGAATATAAAATCTCCTCTTGTGAGAATACTTCCAGTAGGAAAGACTCATATATTTGAGGCATAATGATTTGTCAGTATGAAATATTTACTGGCAAAAATATTGAGACTTCTATGAAATTAACTTTGAAGTTACCATTGTAAATAAGTAAGTTAAATTAAACATTAGTTGAAAAATATCACTTTTTGTTCGCTTTCTAAAAAATGATTCTTTTGTATTATGCAATATTTTATCAAAATCCTCATGCATTCCAAACTACAAATAGTTTCAAAATATGATCAATATGTTGTATAAATACTTGATTAAACGTCTATATGCCATCTAAAGAATAAATATTTTGAAAAAGTCAGAAGAAAAATAATACTAAAATCTTCTAGGCAAGTTGCTTTTGTCTGAAATCATCTACTTTTCATCTGATTAACTCTTAATTCTTCTTGACCAAGCATCTTCTTTCCAGATGACTTCCCCTGCTAGCAGAATGCCCCCCATCCCCACATACAACAGCTAAGAAACTCTGTGCCCTCCAGAACCCTTGCTTATCTCTATCATAGTTTGTATGATACAGTGTTATACTTTTCTATGAAACGGTCCTATCCGCCACAATATACGTTCTTGAAGATGATGAGTATGTCTTAATTATTTTGTAGAAGACAGTTAATAAATGTTTTCATTCCATTTGAATGGAATGAAAGCCGTTAATGTGTCTAGCACTGTGTCCATAAAATTAAAAGACAAAAGTAAATAGAAGAAACAGAAATAATTATTTTCAGATTATAAAGGGCATAGCTGGAAAACCCAAGTGAATCAACTGAAAATTTATTTAAAATAATAGAAGCATTTGGCAAGATGGATGTGTACAAAATTTAATTAAAAAAAAAATTTTTTTTTGCGTGGGCTTGTACCCGAAAACGAAGAATGTGTACAAAATTAATGTTCAGAAATCAACCATCTTTCTATATGCATACAAGAATCTGTTAGAATTGTGCTGTCCAAAACAAGGGTTAACTAGCTATATGTAGCTATTAAAATTTTAATTTAAATAAATGAATATTAAATAACATTTAAATGTCAGTTTATTGGTTACATTAGCCACATTCTAAATACCCAATAACCATTTGAAATTTGGGGTAGAAATAGACAATTTGGAGCTATTTTCAAGATGCCATATGAAAAAATAAACAAGGAATAAAAGCCAGGAAAATTCTGAGAAAGAATGATAATAAGGGGAATAGCTCCATCAAATATTAAAACACAATACAGTGCCATAATGACTAAAATATTTGAATAGACAGATACAAAACAATAGAAATTCTAGATATTAACTCCAACACCTATAAAAATTTAGCATGATATAAAAGAGATATTTCAAATCAGTAGTGAAAGATGGATTAGGTGATAATCATGTTGACGTAACTTAATAGCCATCTAGGAAAAAAATTAATTTGTATCCTTCACTCCTTGGTACAAGTACATTCCAAGCAAAGCAAAGATTTAAACATAAAAGAAAGCTGCATTACAGTTTTGTTTATTATAGCAAAATCTTGGAAATTATCTAAATATTCTTTAATGCTTAACTATATTATGGCATATCCATTCTATTTATTATTATTTAGCCAATGGGAAAGAAAATTTGTAGTCTTATTAGGTTCTGACATGGATTACAGAAGAGTATATGTAGCAAGCTGCCATTTGTATAGAATAGATGTATACGCTTGGGCATATGGAAGGGGGAACATAGAAATTGGCTACCTTTTGGAAATGAGAACTAGATAGCTCTGGAACACTAGTGAGAAGACTTTATTTTCACTGACTATTCTGTACCATTGAATTTTCACAATATATATGTACTAATTCTTTCAAAAATAAATCAAATAATTTATTATTTAAAGAAACTAAGTCTGAAATTTATTTTTTTTAAAAAATTAGACCTGCTTTACTTCATTCCTACCCTTGCCCCAAGTTTACTTTAATTTCTAACGTGAGAGTGCAGAAAATCTATGTGCAGAAAGTTCAGGCTTCAGGAGTAATCTTTTGCCTAAAAGGTTAGAGTTTGGCAATATACTTAATAAGTGCTTAGCAAGCAATAGGGGCCTAATGTCAATGCACTTAGTATGTACTTATTCACATGTAATTTTATATTATTTAAAGAGTTAAAAAACAAACATAATGACACCTGAGACTCAGAGTTAGAGCTCTGAAGCTATGAAAGTCAGCAGTAACCCATACAAGAACTGTTGAAAAAGTTGAAAAAGTAATCAGACATCAAACAGAGATATGAATAAGCTGAGCTGGATAGGACTAAGATATATCAGTAGACTGGGTAAAGGGTGATATCGTCTGTATTTTAAAATTTCAACTTCCATGTGAGACTAAATGAAGAGATGTTTACTTGGTGGAAAATTTATATTTTGAGTAGTGCATTTCCTAATTTAACTTGTATGGTCAGTTTAGTTGAACACCATAAGTACATGGAATCTTGAATAGGGCATGAGATTTTGTTGATATGTTCAGGTTAGTGTGAGGCCCCAATAAATCCCAGAGTGATTTGGGCAGTGAATAAAGAAATATTTGCAAAGTCCCATGGGAGAATGGGGAAAAAAGGGGACATATTCAACTTTCCCATTTGGAGAATTTCTGACATTCTTGCAAGCAGTGGGGCCAACCAAATCAATAGGCAGAGCCCTTGATCTTGGGGTTCGTTTCTATGAAACTTATTCCTGCAAAGATAGGCTAAGCCTAAGAGTCACCCTCAGAGAATCTCTTTTGTTGCTCAGATGTGGCGTCTCTCTCTAAGCCAACTCAGCAGGTCAAATCACTGCCCTCCTCCCCCTAGGTGGGACATGACTCCCAGGGGTATAAATCTCCCTGGCAACATGGGACAGAAATCCCAGGAAGAGCTAGGACCAACCATCAATGGATTGAGAAAACCTTCTTGACCAAAAGGAGGAAGAGAGAAATGAGAAAAAATAAAGTGTCAGTGGCTGAGGGATTTCAATCGGAGTTGAGAGGTTATCCTAGAGGTTATTCTTATGCATTATATAGATATCCCTTTTTAGTTTATGGTATATTGGAGTGGCTAAAGGGAAGTACTTGAAACTGTAGAACTGTGTTCCACTAGCCTTGTTTCTTGAAGATGATCGTCTAGTGATATAGCTTCTACAGTGTGACCATGTGATTGTGAAAACCTTATGTCTGATGCTCCTTTTAACTAGAGTATGGACAGATGAGTCAAAAAATATGGATAAAATAAATAAAAGGTGAGATAAGGTGTGTTCTAGTTTACTAGCTGCCAGAATGCAATATTCCAGAAATGGAATGGCTTTTTTTAAAAGGGTAATTTAATAAGTTGCTAGTTTACAATTCTAAGGCCGAGAAAATGTCCCAATTAAAACAAGACTACAGAAATGTCCAATCAAAGACATCCAGAGAAAGATACCTTTGTTCAAGAAGGCTGATGAAGTTCAGGGTTTCTCTCTCAAGTGAGAAGGCACATGTCGAACACAATCAGAGTTTCTCTTATCTGGAAAGTCACATGGTGAACACAGTCATTGTTCCTCTCTTATCTGGAAAGGCACATGGTGAACACAGCATCATCTGCTAGCTTCTTCTCCTGGCTTCCTGTTTCATGAAGCCCCTTGGGAGGCATTTTCCTTCTTCATCTCCAAAGGTTGCTGGCTGGTGAACTCTGCTTCTCGTAGCTAGGTCATGCTCTGCTCTCTCTCAGATCTCACTTCAGATGTGCCTTTCCAGATGAAAGAGAAACTCTGAACTTCATCAACCTTCTTGAATCAAGGTATCCAGTCGAACAACCATACCTTGGAACCTGCCAACACCTAGAACTGCCCCATCTCTGAAATCACTGATTCAGACAGCCTACTTTCTAACCATAGCCTCTGTGCTGGTTTGAAAGGATGCATGTCCCCTAGAAAAGCCATGTTTTAATCCTAATCCCATTTTGCAAAGGCAGCCATTTCTTCTAATCCCTATTCAGTATTGCATGTTTCAAACTGTAATCACATCATCTCCCTAGAAATGTGATTTAATCAAGAGTGGTTGTTAAACTGGATTAGGTAGAGGCGTGTCTCCACCCATTTGGGTGGGTCATGATTAGTTTTTGAAGTCCTATAAAAGAGGAAATATTTTGGAGAAGGAGATGGATTCAGAGAGAGCAGAGAATGCTGCAGCACCACGAAGCAGAGAGTCCACCAGCCAGTGACCTTTGGAGATGAAGAAGGAAAATGTCTCCCAGGGGGCTTCATGAAACATGTAACTATCACTATTAAGAACCTGCTAAGCCTTCAGAGCCTCCTGCTGTACCCTAACAGTTCTGTCTTGCTTTATAGTTTCTAAACTTACACCCAACAATTCCCAACACAAATTATATCTCACTTGCCAACAGGAATGAATTGTCATATTTTACAATTTGCCATTGACAGCTCTGACAATGTAGATCTTTTAAAAGGTATAGTGAGATTGTCTGGGTATTGACATAATGTTCTTGAACTCTGAAGAAATTACTCTAGACAAGATTATCTGCCAAAAACTATGCAGGAGAAACAGTGGGTAAAAAAAATCTTCAAGGTAACGTGGCTTCACATTTAAACAATTTCTTGCATCAGCAGTTTTTTAAAAATTCAGGATAACCAACCAAATCATAAAATAAATCTATTAATATTAAGTTCACTGTCCAGTATTTGTATGCAAATTGCATTGGTAAAACAAAGCTCTTCTGACCCTCAGTTTCCTCATTTCTCAAATGGGGATAATAATATCTACTCTACTGACATTGGAGGAATGCTGTTAGGCTGAAGATGTGGAAGCAGTTTGGAAGATGTTAATATTTAAACTGCACATTATCAATCCTTATTAAGAAAGAGGTAGCCAGCTCCTTCCAAATATCTTAAACTTATTCAGTTCTCTCTGTGTTCACTGCCACTAACATTGCCAGGAATTCAGCACTGAACTGGTAGTTTAGCCTTCTCTCCAGTACAATGAAAATTTGAAAACTGGATGCAAAATGCCTTTCTTTATAACTAAAACATTAATGGAATTTTAAAAATATTATAACCTTATCCAGATGAGAAATCAAAGCAGTGTGTAATAATCAGGGCAGGACAGGAATGAATATCTGAGTAAATTATACCATTTCTACAATCTATTTCATGGAAAAAGTTTGTTTTAATTTTTTGACAACATTTTTAGACCTAATCTCTTGACTTCTTATCACATAAAGAAAGGGTTTTCTCTTTTACATTCCTCAACCTCAAACACCCAAATATTATTTCATGTAGGCTGTAGATGTGACATGTCACCCACATTCCTCCTCAATACTAAGCTCCCAGCTGTTGAAAGTGCTGCTGGCAGACAGCTCAGTTTATAACTGTCAGTCGTCTTTGGAATTACTTCAGCTGAAGAGTTGCCTAATCCATAATAAAGACTTCATTCAGTGACTGTTCAACATGGGGAAACTTGCAGCAACTTAAGGCAATTCTAAAGAGCCAGCCCAGATTTTGAGCTCCTCATGGAGTCACTAAGGCCTTTGTTGAGACTGCATCCCAGCTGAGTTCTCCCTCTGCCCAATCCTATGTCCTTGTCCTTCCTTTCCTTCCACAGGCATTGATCCCAAGATTACTCCCTAAGAGAACTCTTACAGGTCAATCTCTGTCTCTGAGTCTACTTGCCAGAGAACCAACCTGTGACATTTGGTACCAGAAATGATCTGAGAAAGAGGATGCTAAGAAAGGATTTCAGAGCTGGATCACGTGCTGTTTAGTTGGCAATGAGAACCCCATCATTGTGCAGGAAGGGAGGACACAGACAGCACAAGTAACAGTGCAGTCGTTAACAGCTTTCACTGGTGATAGGGAGTACATTCGCTGGTGCATTGTGTCAGGCATTGGAGCAATATATAGAGGAAATAATGACAAATAGGACAGTAAAAGGTGGCTATTGCTAACCGAATTAATGCTTTGGAAAAAGATAATAAAAGACTAGAGCAATTAACTGACTTTAAAAAGCTAAGTGTGAATGCCAGAGCCCTCCTTCGTACCTGTTTTGTCAGGGCTCTCCAAAAAAGCAGAACCAATAAGATATACATATGTAAATTATTTATTTATTTATTTTTGCATAGGAAGGCACCGGGAAATGAACCCAGGTCTCCAGCATGGCAGGTGAAAACCCTGACTGCTGAGCCACCGTGGCCCCATATGTAAATATTAAGAGATTTAATATAAGAATTGTCTCACTTGACCATGGGAATTGGCAAGTCAGAATTCCTTAGGGCTGGCTGGAAGTTGGAAACTCGATGAAGGTGACATTGAATTCCCCAGGAGAAGCTTAATAATTTTTTAGTAAAGGGACCTGCATTTTCAGCTTGCACTGGGCCCTGTAAAGTAGGTAGTTGGTCTTAGTGGGGAATATGAGGAACCAGGTAATAAATGTTCTTCTGGCCCAGGTGCAGCTGACAGTCCACAGGCCACAGGGTCTACAGACCCATCAGGGAGTCAATTCCTGGTGCCTGAATGTATATTCAGAATAGACTTCCCAATAATTGACACAACCCCCACATTGGTTCCTTGGCCTATGAGGTAAGAGCTATCACAATGGAGATGACCAAGAGGAAAGCTCTGAAACTGCCACCCTCCCCCCACCCCCACTCCATATTCACTAAGCAAGATAGTAAATAAAAAATTAAAGATAATATTGTATCACAGAGGGTCTGGCAGAAATTAACACCACTCAAATATGTAAGGAATGCTGGGGTGGTAGCCATCATAAAATTTCCATTTAATTCATCTGTATCTCTTCTACAAAAAAAAGCAAAACAAACAAACAAACAAAAAACCAGACAGAATCTGAAGGATGACAGTGGAAATCTTAAAATCTTAAAAATAAAGTAAAACTCAAGAGGAAGCCCTGACAATAGCTGTTGTGCCAGATATGGTATCTTTGGTAGACCCCATTAAAAATTGTCCAAACAATTCCTCCTTTTCTTTTAAGATCCAGAATCCTATAGGGAAGTATACATTATATCTATATGTCAGTCTAGAACAGCCCATCAACCCTTCCCTGTCTCTGATGTTGTCGATTGTCTTAAAGAATATGGGGTTTTCATTCTGTAGGATGATTGTCAACTTGGGTGCATCCAGTGTTCCCTCGTGACCAGACTCGGGTCATACATTCTTGGAAAGAATACCACAAAAATGGTGTTGTACTGTTCTTGGTGCATCATGTCAGGCCCACGATTTTGACCCCTCCCATCACTCGTGATTTTTACCTCGATCATCATTTGGTGTCTACCAGTTTTCTTCACTGTAAAGTCCCTATATCCCACTTTGTATCTGATTAGTCTTTTGTGCAGAGATGTTCTGAGATTATGATGATACCCTATTCTTCATCAAGCCTCCACCCAAAGACCTTAGCGTCCAATGATGACCTCGTCTATACAAGCCACTACTAATTTGGTTGCCAAATAGTGATTTTCTATTTCCATCATTGCTTCTACAATTAATAGCTGACATTCCACTGAAAGGCAACACTTTCCCTTCTTCCTTATTTATTTATATCATTATGGATCCATAGATTCTTATTTTAATCAAGGATTGTTATCCTATACTATAGTTTTTTATTTTTATGCTCAAATTTTCCTTACTTTGAACCTCTGTATTTCTTACATGATTTTTCAATAAACCTACAACTTCTCCAATGGAAAAAAAAAATGTCCCTTATTTAACCACGGATACCTCTTCAAGTTGGCTCCTGTGTTCTTTTTCATGGCCTCACCATTCTTTGAGCATTTCTTTATTTTCTTGTATAAGAGGATGTTTCTCTGCCCCTAGCTCAGTGGAGAATGTGTATTCAAAGACCAAGATCTGGGAAAGGAAGCTTCATTTATAATTTTTTTGAGGTTTTCATCTGCTCCCAACAATATTTGTTTTCTCTAAGTTACTTTCTTCTTTTTCCTACATCTTTCCTACTGGAGACTTTCCTCAATGTCGGTCTATGTTGGCTGTCTGCCTACAAGTGGGGGAGGCTGAAAACTATGGTTAGAAGCTGTTTTAGTTTGCTTAAACTGATGAAATGCAATATACCAGAAATGGACTGGATTTTAACAATGGTGATTAATTAGCTTACAATTTTACAAGCCTGCACTCTTCTGTCAGATGGCAAGACACATGGCGTCTGCTGATCTCTCCCTTCTCTTTGGGTTTTGTTGCTTCCATCTTCTGGCTTCAGCTACTTCCTCACTGTTTCTGGGGCTTTCTCTCTCAGCTTCTGTGTGTTTCTCTGAATTTCACCCACTTATTAAGGACTCCAATAAGAGGTTTAAAACCCACCTCAGGCATGCATCAACTGAAATAACCTAATCAAAATGTCCCACTCCCAATCAGTCAACACCTGCAAGAATGGATTAAGCTTTAAGAACACGATCTTCCAAACCATCACAGAACTAATGGGTAGAGAGTTTATTGGCTGGTTGATTTGATGTTAAGATAATCTGACTGTGCTAATTCTCTAAGTTTAGTAATGATGGATCCTTTTTCTTTTCATGGTTTTGTCAGTTTTTATCAGAAGAATCCTCCAATCTCCTGGCAGATGCCAGTGTTCTTAGAAGTGAGTTAAGGATGGAACTAGGAGCCCATTTGTTTTACTTTCACATAGTAACACATCCAGTATGGAACCGTCACCCTCAACTGTGGTGTCTCCAAACCTGGAGGCTCCCAGAGTCAGCCTCTCCTAAGAATAAAAATCTTTCTTGATAGAGGGTCTAACTACCTGTTTTAATTGGTTAGGCTGCTGTAAGCAATATACCATGAATAGGCTGGCTCTTTAAAAATATTTTTATTGTGAAATATAACATATATACAAGAAACCAATAAATTTCAAAATATTTTTTAATCAGTAGTTATAGAACAAATTTTAAAGTTTGGTATGGGTTACAGTTCCACAATTTCAGGTTTTTCCTTCTTGCTGCTCCAAGACACTGGAGACTAAAAGATATCACTGTAGTGATTCAGCAGTCATACTCCTTAGTTAAATCCTATCTTCTCTGTTATAATTCCTCCTTCTCCTTTAGAGAAGGGAGGAGTTTCTCCCAATCTTTAGGGGTATTTGGGCTGTGCCCATTCTAACATTTTCGTGTTGAAAAGGGGTATCAACAATATGGGATAGGGGGATGGAACTATTTCATGTTCTTGGGGAGGCTGTCCCTCTGAGTTTTAGGAGTTATCTGGCCTAGGAACCATATGGAGATTTTAGTTTTTAGAAAGTAAACTTAGAGTGTGAAACTTTTGTAAAGTCCTAAATAGAACCCTAAGTGTTCTTTAGGGTTAATGGAAATGATTTTGATTGGGGTTTGGCAAACCATGGCAATTAGCAATATCTAGCTAAAGTTTGCATAAGAATAGCCTCTTGACTTTATTTGAACTCTCTTAACCATTGAGAGTTATGTTTCTTTTCCCCCTTTTGGTCAGGAAGGCATCGAAGATCCCACAGTGCAGGGCCAAACTCATTCCTGGGAGTCATATCCCACATTGCCAGGCAGACTTTCACCCCTGGATGCTATGTCCCATATAGTGGGTAAGGTAATGATTTTACTTGCAGAGTTGAGTTTAGAGAAAGAGGGGCCATATCTGAGAAACAAAAGAGGTTTTCTGGAAGCAATTCCTAGGCTTAATTATAGGTGGGCTTATCTTCTCTGCTCTGGAAAAAAAAGTTTCATAAGAACAAGCTTCAAGATCAAAAGCTTGCCTCTGGAGGGCAGTGTGGTGGTTCCACAGGAGGCTACAGTTGAGATTGCCATATTATCCAGTAACCCCATTCCTAGGTATATATTTGGAGGAACTAAGAGTGTGGACACGAATGGACATTACACATTGGTGTTTATGGCAGCAGTGTTCACAATTTGCAATGGATGGAAGTGGCCTAAGGTACTTCAACTGAGGAATGGAAGGGGGAACTGTGGTGTATACATATGGAAGACTACTGAACAACTACAAGAAGAAAAGACATTGTGAAGCATGCAACTAGGTGAATGAAACTTGAGGACAGTATGTTAAATGAAATGTCAGAAACAAAAAGATATATTGTCATGCCTCACTCATATGGAATAGCTGTAATATATAATATATATTTTATATAATATATAAACTTCAATGCACCATAAACTAAAAAGGGATATCCATATGACGCATGAGAATAACCTCCAGGATATCCTCTCGACTCTGAAATCTCTCAGCCACTGAAACTTTACATTGCCTCATTTCTCTCTCTCCCTTTGGGTCAAGAAGGCTTTCTCAATTCCATGATGCTAGGTTCTGGCTCATCCCCGGAGTTCTGGGAGTTGTGTCCCATGTAGGGGGGAGGGCAGTGAGTTCACCTGCCAAGTTGGCTTAGAGAGAGAGGCCACATCTGAGCAACAAAAGAGGTTCTCTGGGGGTGAGTCTTAGGCATAATTAAAAGTAGGCTTAGCTTCTCCTTTGCAGGAATAAGTTTTATAGGGGCAAACCCCAAGATCAAAGATTCAGCCTATTGATTTGGTTGTCCCAACTGCTTGCAAGAATATCAGGTATTCCCAAATGGGGAGGTTGAATATTTCCTACTTTCTCCCCAGTCCCCCAAGGGGACTTTGCAAATACTTCTTTATTCACAGCCCAAATTACTCTGGGATTTATCGGGGCCTCACACCAACATGGACAAACCAACAAGATCTCATATCCTATTCAAGATTCCCTGGATTTATGGTGTTCAACTAAACTGACCATAGACATTAAATTAGGTAATGCGCTACCCAAAATATAAATTTTGCACCAAATAAACCTCTCTCCCTTTGGTCTCACACAGAAGTTGAAGTTTTAAAATATGGGCGATACCATCCTTTAATACCTATATTCTGATTTATCCCAGTCCTATCCAGATCAGCTTCATTCATATCTCTAGTCGAACACTGATCCCTTTTTCAACTTTATGAACAGTTCCTGTATGGGGTAATGGGGACTTTCATAGCCTCAGAGCTCTAACTCTGAATCTCAGGTGGCATTGCATTTAAAAATATGACACTTGCATGAAGTCCTTGCTAAGCTAATAAACCTGTTTATCTATCTGTCTGGCAACCAAATGACAGACTTATTTATTTACTTATTTATATGAAATAAAACTACTTTATATAACCTAATTCAATAGTGCTGTGGACCAGAAAACAGTTTTAAAAATACACAGTTTTATCATTTTACTTTTCCAATGTACTTTTCAAAAATAACATACTTCCTAAAAAGGAAAAAAAATCAACATCAAACTAAGCAAATGAAACAAACACTCGGAGTTTTTGAGGACTCAAATGTATGATACATAAGCTAAAATGAGCAGGTTGTAAATTTATTTCCTACGTTATTTTTCTCCAACTTCAACTCAAGCTTTTGTTAAACTTTTAGTCAATAAGTATGTTTTTATATTTACCAGGCATTGGCATATATAAATATGAATTTTCTATATTTTTATTCTATTAAAACTCCCCTTTATACAACTTAAGTCTTTGTTACATGCACACACACACACCCCCCAACATTTCTGGGTGTTTCCATGTGAAACATCCATGGTTCTCAAAGCATAAGAGAAAAACTTCAAAAAGTAAGCTTGAAAATTTTGTGAATTTAATATTAAATAATTGATTCAATTATGTAAGCAATTTTATTTGCTATTATTTGAAGAGAATAGAATTTAGGCAGCCTGAAAGAAAATGAAAGCCTTAGGCATCATAGTATTTATTATAGATAAATGTGATTCTGAAATGAAATTATTTTAATAATTGTTGACGTAAAACTAAAAGCAAAACATACCGTATTGACCATGTCTGAATAAAGATGGCAAAGTGAGAAGCTTCAGGGCTCTATCCCCCACAGAAGCTTTGAACAACCAGCAAGGATTGGCAGAAACATCTTTCTCAAAGCTCCACAAAACAATTAAAGGATTGCAGAAGTAGGGTGAGTTCAAATCTAGACAAAGGCAACTTAAAAGCAGTAGGACCTCATGGTACCCTGGCTGGCCCCTCTCCAACCCCTGCCCAGCTCAGCATGGAGCTGACCCATACTGGGAGAGAGAGACTGTAGCCCTCAAGCACATACTGGGAGCTTGAATGTCTGGTCCAATCTTTCTGAGAGTTTCCATAAATCACCATGGGAGAGCAGTCAAGTCTTGGCTGCCTGGAACAAGGGATTGTTAGCTGAAAGACAGTGCCCAGGAGTATGGAATGCCTGGGACTGTGAGGAAACTGTTTCCTAAGGAAGAGAAAACACTTGTATCTGTGTAAACAGGGGGATTCCTATGGCCACATGTGCATGCCTAAGACAAGAAGCACCAGCAGAAAGAATCAGAGGGGACCCTATGCTTTGGCCTCAAGCTATTCTCTAAATTCATTGTATGAATAAGCACTTGCTAAGGTGTAACCTGCTAGAACTGGGAAAGTATCTTCTTTGGTTCCTTTCTCTGTTTGTTGGCTCTGACATTTAAGGAAAGCTCTGTGATAACACTAGCTGCATAAATCTTAAGGAACAGATGCCACAGAGTCTAAATTCTAGTGAGAACAGTTTAAAATATCAAAATGTTCAGATTTCAACAAAAATTTACAAAATATGCAAAGAATCAGGAAGTGATGACTTCCAGATAAAGGTGAAAACTAAATCATTAGGAATCATCAATGAGGAGAACCAGACCTTGTGCATAATGAAGATATTTTTCAATGGTTCTAAACATGTTCAAAGAGCTAAATGAAACCATAGACATAGAACTATATGATATCAAGAAAATGATAGATGAAAACAAAGAGAAAATAAACAGAGAGATGGAAATTGTGAAAATTGCCAAACAGAACTGAAGACCATAGTAACATAAATTAAAAATTCCCCAGAGGGGTTCAAAAGCAAATTGGAACTGGCAGAAGAGAGAATCAGTGAACTTGAAGGTAAAACAACTGAAATTATTCAGTTTGAGGAGCAGAAAGAAGAAAGGATTAAGATAAATGCACACAGCCTGAGGAACCAGTGGGACACCATCAAGCATACCAATATAGGCATTGTAGGAGTCCCAGAAGGAGAAGAAAGAGAGAAAGGGTTAGAGAGAATATGCAAAGAAATAATGGCTGAAAACTTCCCACATTTAACAGAAGATATGAATATACACATATCCAAGATGCCCAGTAAACTCCAAACAGGATAAATCTCAGTAGATCCATGCTGCACCTATTATATGTAAAATGCCAAAGATAAAGAGAGAATTCTGAAAGCTGCAAGAGAGAAGCAACATGTCATATACAAAGTTTCCTCAATATGATTACGTGCAGATTTCTCACCAGAAATCATGGAAACAAGAAGTTAGTAAGATGACACATTGAAAGTGTGGAAAGCAAAAAATTGCCAACCAAGAATTCTATATCTAGCAAAACTGTCTTTCAAGCATGAGGGAGAGATTAAGACATTTCCAGATAAGCAAAAGCTTGGGGACTTTATCACCTATGAGAGATGATAAAAAGAGTTCTGTAGGTTGAAAAGAAAGGACAATGGACAAAAGATTGAAACTGTGCAAAGAAATCAAGGTCTTCGAAAAGAGTAACAAGTAAATATAAATGCCAGTAGCATTATATTTTTGGTTTGTAAATTCACTTTTTACTTCCTACAGGATCTAAAAAACAAATTCATAAAGCATAATAATAAGTGGTTTAAGACTCATAATGTATAAACATGTAATTTAGGAAAAGAACTATATAAAGGTGAAGGGATGCAAAGGTACCAGAACAGCTTGTTTATATTATTGAAATAAAGTTGGTATCAGAGCAAACGAGATTGTTATAGATTTAGGATGTTAAATTTAAGCCCCTTTGATAACTACAAACAAATTATTGGAGGGCATACTAACTAATACAGACAGAAAGTAGAGTACAGGTTTGCCAGAGGCAGGCAGCTGGGACAATAGGAAATTAATAAAAAATGAGTATATAGGGTTTCTGCCTGGGGTGAAGAGAAAGTTTTAATAATGGGAGGTGATGAGGGTGCTGCAATTTAGTGAATTTGACTAGTCCTACTGAATGGTATGCTTGGGAGTAGTTGAGGGAGAAAAGTCTATGTTATGTATATGTTCCCACAATTAAAAAAAAATAAAGCCACTAAAGAGAAAATGAAAATGAAATGAAATACATGATCCTAGATGGAATCTAAAAAGGGAGGACAAAAGTCTCAAGAGAATATTATTGGGACATTGAAAAATAGAATATATACTGTAAGTTTTATATCAATGCTAAATTTCTCAAACTTGATAACAGCATGTAAGGTGATTACATAAGTGAATATCCTTGTTCTTAGGAAATGTACATGGCAGTGTTAAATGTTCAAAAAGCATGATGTGTACAACTTACAATAAGTGTTCAGAAAAATGGATTGATAAATACAAAGACAGATAGATGGATTTGATAGATGGATAGATAGAATGTGTTTTAGTTTCCTTGTAGCTAAAGCAAAAAACATACAATGGGTTGGCTCAAGCAATGGGAATTTATTGTCTCACGGTTTTGAGAAGTCCAAATCAAGGAATCACCAAGGTAATGTTTTCTTCCTGAAAATTGGCATCCTGGTGCTGGCTGTTGGCAATCCTTGGTCCTTGGTCTTTCTGTTACATAACAAGGCATGTGGTGGTGTATTCTCTTTTCTCTTCCAGGTTCCATTGACTTTTGACTTGCTTCCCATGGCTTTCTCTCTGTCTCAATTTCACTCTGCTTATAAAGGATTCTAGTAACAGGATTAAGATCCATCCTGATTGAGCTGGGCCAAACCTTAACTGAATAACCTCATCAAAGATACTACTTACAAAATGGGTTCACACCCACAAGAATGGGCTAAGTTTCAGACATGTTTTTCTGGGGTACATTACTCCAAACCAGAATGATATGATGAATGTAACAAAATGTTAAAATTGGTGGATTTGAGTATCTGGGGTATAGGGGGATTTTGGAGTTCTCTGCATGGGTTTGTATTATTTTTAAAACTGTCCTGTAAATTTGAAAGTATTCCAAGATAAAATGCTAAAAAAGCAAATAAAAAATAGCCTGTATACTATATCATTTTTTTCTGATGCTACTTCCCATTCTCATGAAGAATGAAAGTAAAAATGATTACATTTCTAATAAAGTATATGGTAGACTAAAATTCAAACCATTTTTAAGCTTTCAGGAAATTTCTTCCCTTTGAGAAATGAGGAAGTCTAGCTGTGACCTGGAAGAGAAATACAGAGCTCCTGTAACCATAGTGAGAGGAAAATCTATCTCCTACAGCTGTACCAAATTTGTCCCTTTCAGTCACTCTCCTTTAAACATAATTTATTAGATTCTATCATATGGCATTGATGAGCAAATTTACTAAAGGCCACGTTTCTATGCTGTCAAGGGCTAGTGAAAAAAATGAGACACCAAAATAGCAAATTGAAAATGTGCCCATCCTTGAAAAAACATTTTTTACTATAACTTAAGAGTATCAAGCTCATTGTAGAAAAATTAGAAAATACAGATAAATTAAAAGAACTCTGTAATCCTACCATCCAGAAAAAAAAGTAGGAGTTATCTGTTCCCTTACTATATATTTTTCTAGGCTAATGGATAATTTCATGCACCTAGAAAAAATTTGATATATAGTATAGAAAAAACACTTTTACAAAGATGGCATTATATCCTGTCTTTTAAGAAAAATCTGCAATTTAACTGCAGAAGTCCTAAAATAATCTTGGATTTAATTCCAGAGGTCCTGACATGATCTCTTTATGAAAAGCAAAGCCTGTAGTCTGGTTTCCTCGGGTAAATAAAGGGTAGCCTTTCTGTCTGGGGTAATCCTCAGGGCGGGGGAGGGGGGGGTGACGCTGAGGCACCTGGGGTAATGGCAGAGTAAATGCAACAAGCCCGGACCTAGCAAGTTGTGAGCATTGCAGGACAAATTGCTCTAGCCTGTCTTTGTGAATGGCTTTGGCGCCTAATGCTGCACAACACAAAAGATTGGAAACGTTATGCATCTGACCAGAGAGAAACTCTAACCAGCTAACCAGTGCCTAGTCAGACACTCAGATGAGAATACTTTACTGTGACCTCTTAGAGGGCTCCTCAGTGGTGAACCTCACAGGATTTCTGAAAAGTTAGTTAATAACTTGAGGAATTGTCTTCTTACCCACCCCTACCAACCACCACCACCAAATGACTCTGAAATCTAATTTCTTTCCCTTCTCACACACAACGCAAGTAGACAGAGGAGTGATCTCAGGGAGAGAGAGAGGTAAAGGAGAGACCACGCTAAGGACCCCGGGACCACAGCATCCATATTCACACGTTCTCTCACTCTTTTTTTTTTTTTTTTATTGGATGTTGATAAATATTTATTTATTTATTGAAGGAACAGAGAGAGTGAAATTTACCCTCTTCGTTTTCCAGAGGAGCTCACCAAAGCATCCACACACTTAGTGTGGTCCCCTCTCCTCCTTCCTCACAGACTCCTGGTGATTTTAACCCATAATATCCACCTTTGTAAGTACCAAGTTTCAACCTACGAGAATAGATTTATGTGTGCATATAATTTTAGGGTAAATGCACACCTCTCAAACATTGTGTGGGTTTTAGTGATCTAAATAAATGTATATTTGTTAATGGCCATGAGAAGAGTTTTGATCATTCAGCGTGTGCCCCTCTGGGGTGACAAGAGAGGGGTGTAAGGCGTAAGAGGGAGAAGATGAACAAAGGGGTGTCTTTCTTGTTTAAGCAAGGAATTACATTCGAAAATGGACTGTGGTTCTCTCAGATGGTATGGCTTCTTATCTGTGAACAGTTTAAATGATGCAGCTGTCTATTTCCAGCCAAGTTGGACATATCTAGTAGTATGCTCTTCTCTGGGGTTATATTTTCAGTTTCTTTGTCTGGAATTCCGTGCTGCCTCTTACGGGTATGTGCCTACTGTGCTGGTTGGAAGCTGCCATGTGTCCCAGGCACACGTTCTCTCTTGAAGCTCCCTGCATCTTCCTCTCTCCTGTTTACAGCCAGCTCCTGTTTAAACAATCCTAGGAACTGGCACCAACAGTGGGTGCGGGGAAGAAAGGATGTTGTTTCATACAACACGAAGTATTGAGCGAACCTCCACAAGCAAACAAGGCAAAAGTGTATCTTGGAAAATGTTTCCCTGAAGAAATATCTAGACTTTCCCCTTGACAAATCCTTTCACTACAGCCATCTTACAAAGCACAAAAAAAGACTTATCTAAAGAAGTCCGGCACTGCTGCATGATTAAACTTAGAACCTGACTATTTACAACCCACGCTGTCTTCCAAAGGTTACATCTTAAAGGTTCTTGTCCGGTATGTGTGTATTCTCCCTTCTAGCTCTCTGATAATGCGCCCCTTGAGTCATTTCACAGCTTCCTAATTGGTTTTATATTTTCCAAGTGCCAGTTTTCTGACGAAAGCTGTTTACAGCCTCACCACTTTGGGCAGAGAAGGAGGGGGGCAGAGAGACTCACTGTCGACAAAAGCTGTCTCTAAGAAACTCATTTCTTGTTTTCCCTTGACAGTCTGTGTTGGGAGAAAAGTCCCAAGAGACAAGCTGAGGAAGCTAAATATCAAATACCACACAGGGGTGTGATTCCTTACAGAGTGACATTCATGCAGCATTGGACAACTGCACCCAGCTCCTTTCTGTGCCTGGCTTAGCTGTGAATGAGTCAACAGCCCTGTGTCTAATGCTGCTTTAAATAAATAAATGAAGTTGTGTGCACTTAAAAAAAAAATAGAAAAGAAAAACACACCTCACATTCTGAAGGATTCCATAGAGAAATTTGGAGATCAGAATGGAGAAAGAGGGAGCTAAGTGGAGAGAGCTGAGTGAGATGATAGTTCCCTTAAGAGGAAATGTTCATGGCAGAGATGACAGCAGACAAGGACACAGGGGCTTAGAGAGGCAGCCTTGGTGAATGGAGGAGGTCCTGACCCTGTCTCAGCTGTACCTTCAGAGCAGATCCGTCTCCTTCCCAAACCCCCAGCACAAATGATGAGCCTTGGCATTTCTTCCCTTGGTAAAGCAGTTGCTGAGAATGTGATGCTATGTTGAACCTAATAAACATTACCGCAATGCCCTCGCTGCGGGGGACCGTCCCAGGACTCCACCAGCTCTCTAGGGAAGAAAGATTAACTTCAGAAGGAAGACCTGAGCTCTCAGTTTCTGGGGTGGGAGAGAAAAGCACTGGTGCACAAACTGGAAACCCCAGCTGAGTATCCCCCAGCACGGAGGGCCACTGCACTCTCCCTACACCAACCTCACACCCTTTCCTACCCTCTACCCTACCCCAATCTTGGGAAAGAGAGCAGGTCCCCAAGCAACATCCAGGATCAGCCAAACCAAAGGCTGGTGCTTTAGAAAATTTTCCAGATCTACCCAGATGGATCACAATCAGCCCACAGAAAATTACTGCTTCAGGAAACAGACAAATGGAAAAACAGAGAGGAAAATATGCAAATGAGGAGAGGTGAAAAGAGCAACCACAAGAACTAACTTCTTCTTAGAGGCAGCCCAGAGACTTTGTCGCTGCTGGACTTTGCCTGTGTGCGACCCTGTCTAAATGCTTGACATGCGTTAAGCAAATAGGTTTGACCTAGAGTTAAAGACAATACCTTCTAGGGACACTCGGGGATTTCTCTTACTTCTAGTTTGAATCCTTGAACCTTAGGTCTCGGGGACATGATAAAATGATCTAAGATCCAAATAAACCATTAAAGTCTATTCCTACCCTTCAGAACAGTCAGCCCAGTCTCTGCCACTCTTCTTTATCACTCCTAGTTTGTTTTGTTTGCTTTTTAAAAAATTGGCATTTACTGTCTGCCCCAGTTAAGCTTCTTGTTAATCTACTGTGATAGATCCCCACTTCCTTATATTCATGTCCTCATGCAGTTCCTTCCTCTTGAATCTGGCCTGGCCTTCGGACTGCTTTGACCCCCTCCCCACCACACACACACATGCGCACACACACACATGCGCACACACACACGCAAAGCAATGGAAATGCCATTCTGGCACTAGGAAGGCCTAGAAGCTTTTGTGTTTGCCTCTGGGGTAAGATGGAAATTTCTGCATTTGCGTCTGGAGTGAGATGGCTGCATCATAAGAAGCCTGACTACCCTGAGGCCAGGATGATGATGGGAATCCCAAACTACCCACGCAGAGGGGCCACATGGAAAGAAAGAGGCCTGGCGAGTCCCACCTGATGTGCCATATAAGTAAAAGATGGTATCCTGGATGTTTCAGTCAGCAGGTTCCATGTGAAGCATGAGCTATCTCTGCTGAGTCTTGCCCAAATTGGAGAATTGTGAGCAAATAAATAATTGTTATTTTAAGTCACTAAGTTTTGGAGTGATTTGTTACATAACCATTGAAAACCAAAACTTCTTTCTCCACCAAATCATTTGAATCACTTCCTTCCAGACCTAGGTCAAATCACCTTCACTGGAAGCTCCCTTGACAAATTCAATGCGGTGTTTATTTCACCAAAGTTTAGAGCTTGGTATAGAGTTTGGATTATGCAGTCCTATGCCTGTTTTTCATCAGTTTCATAAATTAACCTTTCCCTAAACTTAATAATGATAAATATTAGCTAAAATTAAGCATCACAGAGCAGGTACTAGTGTGGTAAGTACTACTATGGTATAGATTATCTCATTTAATCCTCACAACCACCTTAGATTGGGAAAATACTGTCCCCATTTTACAGATGGGTAAAATGAGGCAGAAAGGACTTAAATAACTCACCCAAGGTGGTGCTATATAGGTACACTTTTGTGGCAGGATCAATCCAGATGCAGTGAGCTACCTTTCCCTTTAACCCCCTAATAAACCCTCTGCTCAGGACTGTGTTAACCTGAGTCCTATGACAGGACAATAAAGGTGGGCTGATTCCCTTCCTGGGAGTGCCTGGAGGTAAAATGCAGCCATAGCAGCTAGCAGCCTGTAGGCACAGTCCTTCCCCTTTTGCCCCAAACACATGCAAACATTCACTGGAGACAGTCTGGCTAAAGTATGCATGTTTTATGGCACCCAGCTTACCCCCACTGTTTTAATTATTCCTGACAGGGAGGGATCCATATCCTAATACGACACAAGAGGGGTGTGCATAGATCTTTTCCCTGCATCAGCTGTGGATTGCGACCCAGTGGCCATGGGGCACCGATACCCACTATTGAAGCTGACATTGCTTTGCCTCTTCTCTACGTGAGTAAATGTCCCAGTGCTTGTGTGTATCATGCTTTTGCCAGTGACCCCACACCTATTGTGGAGTGGGTGGGCATCTCTTTGGTGTCTCTTCTGACCCACAGTTTGGTGCAGCGAGCAGGGTGCCAACAACTTCCAGATGTGGTTGTCATCCTGTTGCTTTGGTGACATACACTCTGAGCTTTAAGTCCTGAACGAAAGCTGTTCTGGAGACAGCGGCATGATTGCATTGGCATTTGGGAGGAAGCAAAAGGGATTAAATTAACAGACAGATACTGTAGTACATCATGATAGGTATTAGATGAGTAAAGTCATATAGACTTGGGGGTATTGACTGGGCCAGTTTTGAGGGTTTGTGGCATATGTAAGAGAAAAAAATAGAGAAAAAATCAGCCATGAAGTCCTGGAAAAATAAGATAAGAATCCTTCAGTTATTGGAGGTCTCCCAAATCCAGTTGCATTGAGAACTCTGCTTTGATTGGGATGCATGTGAGAAGGCCTGCTGTACTTTTGTAAGAAACTCTCTCTTATTTGAACTAACTTGAGTGGATTTTTATTCCTTGTAATAAAAAGATCTCTGGCCCCTCCAAAATATCACCTCTAGATAACCAAAGGAGATTGCCATGAAATAAGACATTTAAAAATATATCTATGGGGCAGGCCACGGTGGCTCAGTGGCAGAGTTCTTGCCTGCCATGCCGGAGACCTGGGTTTGATTCCCAAGGCCTGCTCATGCCAAAAAATAAGAAAAAATTTACTAGGGTACATGGGTAGTTCACTGGTTAGAATGCCCGCCTTTCATGTGGGAAACCCGAGTTCAATTCCCGGACCATGCACCCAAAAAGATAATAATAATACATTTAGTGGCTATGCAATTTTCTACTTGGTGAAACATAGGTTTCCTGACAGATTTTTTACTAAGAGAGAAATGAAAGACAATGCCAGGAAACATGAAGTTCTCAGGCAATAATTTGGTTATAAACATATTTCCTTAATAGAGTACAATTGGATTCTAACTCTCATTACCTTTTGACAAGAACAGGAAGACACTGGCTGTTCAGTCAACAATTCATGAAACTTTCTCAAATGTCTAACAGCCCAGTAGGGTACATAGAGAAAAGGCTCTCATCCACCCTCATTTTATTAATGATACTGAACTCCAAGGAGTCAGAGAATTTCTGAGATCACAATGGCCATAAGAACCTGGCTTGCTTACCAGGTTCCTGGTCCAGTGCCCTCTCTGCCACTGCATGATTACATACTGCCCTTTTTTCTCATATAGGCATCAAGGAGACTTCCTCCACACCATGCAGATCTCCAGATTCCATCAGAGTCTCTCTAGAGCTAAGTGTTCTGAAGATAGTAGTCGTTATTGTTTTATCATGGTCCGTTAGGGAGCTCTGTGAGATGTAATGCTTAGCATGAAGCCCTTTGCTTTCAGATGTTTCCTCTATGCCTAAAGGTTTCAGTGCTCTGAGGGGCATTCTGGCTCTGACATGTTTTATTGAACCCTCTTCTGTCAGCTTTATGAAGATCACTTGAACTTCCATTCTTGCCACATAGGTGACCATATCATCAAACTTTGTGGCACTCATAACAGTGGCATAAGCATTCAAATGGGACAACAGGGTCATCTTTATTCACATCCTGTGGATATTCCGGAACATTATTTCAGAAGCTCACATCTGTCTGTTGCTCATAAAGGGGCAAGGTTAGCATGCAATATCCCTTATCCTGCCATTATTCCTTCCCCAAACTAAGAGGGGTATTCAATTTTTGCATCTTTTTGAAATGTTTTCAACCTTAAATTGCCATTGAACAAATCACACATTTGGCTAAGAACAGCAGAAATTTAATTTTGAAAAAAGATTGTCAAGAAGATTTCATAAAAAGGAATAAGGAAAAATGGCAGTTCAAGTGGTACACTGACCTTCCATGTTTAACAGAGAAAAGTACTATTGTGTAGTGGTTTTTCCACTCTGCTTCTCTGGTTAAACATGTTAACCTTTAATCTCCCCTGAACCAACTCTGAAATAGTTGGCCTTTAGGCAACTCAGGAAAATGCTAAAGGGGCTATAGAGTGAAGGGCAACTGGGTCCGCCAATTTATACCCTAGAGGTCCGGTGGCTGCCTAATTCTCTCTTTGCCAGACAAAAGCCAGCACATAGGTTTCTGCCTCACAATCGCAGAACAAACAGTCCATTATCCATTTAATTAAGAGACACTTAAGTGTTCTTGTGAGGTGACTAGGGAAGCACCCTTAAGGTCAGTGATATGACAGGAGCCAGGTCATTTCTCAGCCCATTTCTCTGCTTTGTTTTGTTATGTTTTGATCCCAGATTGCAAGGGAAGTATTGTAGAAGATGAAGTTCCCTCTTTTGAGTCTTTGTCAATGGGGATCCAGAAAGTTTTGGGATCTGATTTGTGCAAATCTGGGAGAATCACACATAATTAGGTATTTTTGTTTGAATCAAAACAAGTCTTTCTGAGCTAGACAATAAAGACTGAGATGGTATAATCTAGGAATGCCTACAGTATATAATGATAGTGACTAAATGTACAAATTTAAGAAATGTTTTTGCATGAGGAAGAACAAAGGAATGTCATTACTGCGGGGTGCTGAAAATTGATAGTAATTAATATTTTAAAATTTTAACTTATGTGTGAGACTAAAGCAAAAAAAGTTTATTTGTTACAAAATTTATATTTTGACTAATGCATTTCCTAATATAACTTATGTAAACAGCTTAATTGAACACCATAAATATATGGAACCTTGAGTAAGACATGAGATTTTGTTGGTTTGTCCAGAGTGATGCCCTGATAAATTCCAGAGTGATTTGAACAGTGAATAAAAAAGTATTTGCAAAGTCCCCTTTGGGGAATAGTGAGAACGGGGGAAAATTTAACTTCCGCAAGTTGAATTCTTGATATTCTCACAGTGTGGACAACCAAAGCTATAGGCTGAGCCCCCAATCTTGGGGTTTGTTCATATGAAACTTAACCCCACAAAGGATAGGTCAAGCCTACTTAAAATTAGGCCTAAGAGTCACCCCCAAGAGAACCTCTTTTGTTGCTCAGATGTGGCCTCTCTCTCTAGCCAACACAACAAGCAAACTCACCACCCTCCCTCTGTCTACGTGGGACATGAAATCCACCCAGGGGTGTGGACCTTTCTGGCAATATGGGACAGAAATCTTAGAATGAGCTGAGACTCAGTATCAAGGGATTGAGAAAACCCCTAGAATGAGTTGAGACTCAGCATCAAGGGATTGAGGAAACCTTCTCAACCAAAAGGGGGAAGAGTGAAATGAGACAAAATAAAGTATCAATGGCTGAGAGATTCCAAACAGAGTCGAGAGGTTATCCTGGAGCTTATTCTTATGCATTAAATAGATATCACCTTGTTAGTCAAGATGTAATGGAAAGGCTGGAGGAGGGAACTGCCTGAAAATGTAGAGCTGTGTTACAGTAGCCATGTTTCTTGAAGATGATTATATAACGATATAGCTTTCACAATGTGACTGTGTGATTGTGAAAACCTTGTGTCTGATGCTTCTTTAATCTACCTTATCAACAAATGAGTGAAATATATGGAATAAAAATAAATAATAGGGGGAACAAATGTTAAAATAAATTTAGATTGAAATGCTAGTGATCAATGAATGAAAGGGAGGGTTAAGAGGTATGGTATGTATGAATTTTTTTCTGTTTTCTTTTTATTTCTTTTTCTGAATAGATGCAAATGTTCCAAGAAATGAGCATGATGATGAATATGCAACTATGTAATGATATTATGAATTACTGATTATATATGTAGAACAGAATGATCAAAAGTTAAGAATGTTTGCGTTTGGTGTTTTTTGTGTATTTTTAAAAAATTTAAAAATTAATAATTAAAAAAATAAGTCTTTCTGAAAGGATCTACCCTACTTTATCTTAACTTTTAAGTAGAGCTAGGGAATTATTAATCAATTTACTCCCCTCAGATTCAGAGCATCTGTGCTTTGTTCTCAGGACCCAGGTTAACAACAAAATTCTCTTTTCCCACCAAACTAAACCCTATAGAGTAACCCCAGGTCCTCATCAGGTTCATTTTCCCTCTGGGCCTCTGGCTTCCCACCCCATTCACCTCAACGCTGAAGGCCAGGAACTTAATATGGATAAATGCCAGGGTTCTCTCTCCAGCTTCATCTACTAGGCTAAAATCTGCATGTTCTGGTTTGCTAGCTGCCAGAATGCAATATACCAGAAACGGAATGGCTTTTTAAAAGGGGAATTTAATGAGTTGCTAGTTTACAGTTCTAAGGCTGAGAAAATGTCCCAATTAAAACAAATCTGTAGAAATGTCCAATCAAAGGCATACATCCAGGGAAAGATACCTTGGTTCAAGATGGCCGATGAAGTTCAGGGTTTCTTTCTCAAGCGAGAAGGCACATGGGGAACACAGTCAAGGCTTCTCTCTCAGCAGGAAGGGCACATGGTGTCATCTGCCAGCTTTCTCTCTTGGCTTCCTGTTTCATGAAGCTCCCCGGGAGGCGTTTTCCTTCTTCATCTCCAAAGATCACTGCCTCATGGACTCTTCTTCTCGTGGCTATGCATTCTCTGCTCTCTCAGAAAAATCTCTCTTTCTCCAAAATGTTTCCTCTTTTATAGAACTTCAGAAACTAATTAAGACCCATCCAAATAGGTGGAGACACACCTCCAGATAATCCAGTTTAACAACCACTCTTGATTAAATCACATCTCCAGGGAGATGATCTGATTACAGTTTCAAGCATACAGTATTGAATAGGGATTATTCTACCTTTATGAAATGGGATTTTGATTAAAACATGGCTTTTCAAGGGGACATAAATCCTTTCAAACCAGCACACTGCATTTCCCAAGTCTGTCACAACTCTCCTTTTGCCAATGGGGTCTGACCCTCAAGGAATTTAGACTTTTTTATTCTCTTGAGATTCCAATTACAACCTTTTTTAGTCATAAAGAATTTTCAAGATGTCAAAGGTTCTCTCAACCTCAGCATGAACGCCATGTGGGCTGGGTAATTCTTTGTTGTAGGAGCTGTCCTGTGCACTACAGGATGGTCAGCAGCTTCCCTGGCCTCTCCTCACTAGATGTCAGTAGAAGTCTCCCCTTCTCCCCAGCTATGACAACCAAAAATGTCACAACATTGCCAAATGTCCCCTGGAGATGAAATTTTCCAGGTTGCAAATGACTGAGCTCAGTATATGGAGCCAAAGGTCTATAGCAGGCTTTTCTCCTGTTGGCCTCCTCTTTTTGTATGGCTCTCATGGAACTCCCTGCTAATGACTGAACTCTTGGTTTACTCACAGAAACCCTACTAGCAGAGAATTTCATAGCAAAACTTATTGAGCATTACCATATGACCCTTTTTAGTAACTGCTTTCTGCATATTACCTCATTAAATCCTGACAACAACCCTAAGTGCTAAGTACAATTATGAATGAGCCCACATTTAAAAATGAGGGAATGAGGGTTGAAGAAGTGAAGTGACTTGGCCAAGGACATGCAGAGACTCAGTGGTAGAGCCAGGCGCCACCCGCCTGACCCCAGTGCTCTATTGTCTCTCTCCTGCAGACAGTAAATCGATGTTAGGATTCACGACATTGGACAAAAGTGAAATAGCCTTTGTTTATATAATGGTTTCTGAAAGACTCTTCAAGTCTGTGTGAGTCTGTCTCCTTTCATTTCAAATGTTTTTATAAACACCAGGGGAGCAATATTCATTTGAACAGTTAAATTGAATTAGGAGAGTAAACTCCACTCTTTTTCAAAAGTCTTGAAATTAACAGCATCATTTGCCAATTCAGACTGGACTATGGGTCCTGTCCCACTTCTCTGTCTCTTCTCCTCAAGCCCCATCACTTGCACTTCAAATTTTCTTTTGATTTTCCAACCAACAAAATTGTATTTTATATATCAGATATTACTCCAAGGAACAATGCTGAGGAACTCCACAGTAAAAATGTTTAGAAGGAAATCAAGCAAGTTAAGAAGAAAGGTAAGTGAAAAAAGGAAACCTGGAAATACAAATATTTTCTGGTTCCCTCTAAATTAAAGCTTGAAACACCACAGTGCTTTACAAAATATCACATTTGATGGCTAATTTTTTAAAAAAGCCACTGGACGCACCCTGGATGCACCAGAGGGTGAGGAGAAAGCACTGGTTGGTCTTGTGAAATGTACTCCTGGGATGAGGCCAGAGCCTTTAGGTTCAGGCCTTTCTGATATGGTAGAAAGTTATTAAAAGGACTTTTTTGTTTTTGTTTTTTAACCATTAGTCCCACCCATCTTTCACGAGGCATCAGGAGAACTTTTTGGGTCTCAATGCTCATTGTCAAGGAGTTGATATTAAAACACTGATTATGAGTCTAAGTCTAAAGGTGAGCATCTTTGGATAAGATTTTCTACCCTGTGTTTCTCTGGAAGCTGGCAACTCTGTGTAGACCAAATTCATATCATGCCTGTTATCTGGGAGCTCACCTGTGATCTAGATTAGAACATTCCTGGGAAACAAATGTGAACCATTTACAGAATATGAAATCATGTTTGAAATTCGAAAGCAACATTTTCACAACAGCTTTAACAGTAGCTCTCCTTTTCTTTTCCAAAGTCTGCAGTCTAGTGAAGACCTTGTATCACATGAAGGTACTAGGTACTCCTCTTTACTGAAGGGGAGGCATGGCCCTAAACACTCTCCATGCTCCTTTGCTCTTCTCTTGCCATATGCGATATTGAGCATGGAATTCTTTGGGGAAAGGGGCATAAAACTTTTCATACTGTAAGTTTAGACAGTTGACTGCCTTTCAAATTACAAATAGGAGCCTTTTAGAGGTTAACAAAATCAACTTGGCAGGGTGTAAATGACACTTTTTTTTTAACGGCAGATCTTGTTTGAAGCTTTGCAGTATGAGGGCATAGCCAGGAAAGGTCCAAGTTGAGCCTCCTTGATGGAATGGAGGCATCCTCTCAATGTCACTGTTTGCCACAGTCAGGTTTAGGGGCTTAAGGAAATTTAATCCCCATTTCAAGAACTCACTAATTGAGTTGTGACCCAAATTTTCCCTACTGATCTAACTGATCCCTATTGATCAATGTGCTTATAAACATGCACATTGAGAACACAGCCTTCTTCCCAACATAGGAGCCGAAGGATAAATACGCTTAGAGAGGTTTTTTTTCAATGTGGGTTCTTTGAGAAAAGACTCTATGGTCAGGTATTTGATAAGCACTCTATATTATAATCTTCTTTTAGAGATTCCCAATGCATGTTAGCCAATTTTAAAATGCAGTAAAGAGACTGGCTTAACTTTGTTTAATCTGATCTGTTGCAGACATATTTGACCTTGGAAGCCTTTATCAAACAACTTCTACTAAAAGTTCCTCTACCTTGGACCAAGTCTTTGACTAATCTCTGCTCCCTTTGGCTCCACCCACCTTGCTGTATCACAGCATGACAACTGCAGTTGCACAATGGGGTTTCTTTCCTCTGCTGACCATAGTAGGCCCTCAGCCTTTTCTTATAGAAATAGGAAGTAAGGATGGGCAAGTTACTTACTCTAAAGGTGAGGACTTTTCACATCAGAGACTCAATCATCGATATCACATTTCCGCATTTATTTAGAGAAAGAAGTTTCCACTCTGAGGAGATTTCTACCATTATGGTTGGCGAAATTAAATTGAATAGAAATGAGTTGCCAGTCAGTTGATCATGGTGGGTAAGGTCCCTTTATTGGTTTTGAAATTATTTTATGTTCCTTTTCCTCTTTCTTCACTTGGCCAAGCTGCAAAGCGTAACTAGAGCACCTGTCTGTTAATGCCATTCAGCCACTTTCTCTATTTCTCATGTTCAAAGAAGAGATAAACCACACTGGCCAGAGCACATGGACTCTCCTTGGAGCTCATTAACGAACTGATTTATAGACCGTTGCAAAAGAGTCAACACTCTCGTCTGTCCGTTAAAACAGGTGCCAAGAGAGGAAACGTTTGATATTTTCCACGTGGCATGGACTCTGTCAGGCAGTGTTTCCTATCACGCTGAGTCTGTTTACACAGTTAAATCATCAGTCTAGATTATTCCTTTCCCCTCATGCATCTAGCTGATTGCTTGTCTCGTAGCCTGCTTCTACACGGCCTGCTCCCCTTGACCCTGTATCTCCAATGCCGCCAGGCTGCTGGACCAACTGTTACTTCTGGGTGAAAACCTGGTTCTACTTCCCTCCAGAATCAATTGGTTTGGCTATTTGAAAGCTGCTCTTTTCAACTGGCTCTTCTTTATCATTTTAGAAGCCTATTCTTCCGCTTTCCAACACCCAAAAGAGGCAGGGCTTTCCATGGCTTTTGGACTGCAGCAGCTGTTTTCTGCCCCTAGTAAGAGCCGAGGGGGCACAGGACCCACTCACAGCCACCCTTGGCAGGAGACCCAAGAGAGACCTTCCCCCAGGGCCAAACTGAGTAGTGCCACGCCCTGGCTTTTTCTCAGTCCAACCCAATCCCTCTCCCTCCACCCCTCAGTTCCCATCTTCTCTTTATTTTAATTTCTACTTACTTTCTTCCCTACATCCCTCACATTTAAACACTCCAATGAAAAAATGCCAGATGTGAATGCTTTTTAACTGATGGGTTCTAATCATTATGTTGCCAAATTCTGCATGTCCCTGCATGGAAGGCTTGACTCTCTAAAGGCTTCATTTTGCTCATAGCAAAAATTACTGCTATGTACCAGGAGTCCGAGGCTCTAGAAGGACAACAGTGAACACAGGCAACAATCCTTACCCTCATGCTTACATGCTAATGGGGAGGCAGATAATAACCAAAACTAAGTAAGATGTGTAGAATATTATAGACAAATGCTAAGGAGGAAAAATAAAGCTGTGAAGGTAGAATATGAAGTGCTGGGGACTGAGGGCAGGGGTTGAGATCTTAGATGGGATGGCCAAGGAAAGCGCCTCTGAGTAGACAGGAGTTGTGCAAAGAAACTGAAAGAAGAGTGGGAGAGAGGCATGTGGGGCATTCCAGGTCAAGGGGCCAGGCTGTGCCAACGTCCTGGGCTGGGAATACACTTGGCATGGTCAGTGTAGAGGGAGTAGTAGGATGCTGTGAAAATTAAATGTGTACGAAATGCCTGCATTAAAAATAGCACTTAATAAATGCTAGTTATGACAGTCACTCATCAGATGTTTGTGGTTTGACTGATATATCTGGCCAAGTTGGCCCAAGCCTGTTCCTTGACCTCAAGAGGAGTGTTTTATTACAGCTCTGTCGTAGCCAATTGGCATCCAATCTCTTTTCTCCCTCGGTAGGGCAGTATGCCTAAGCGAAAAAAAAAAAAAAAAGTTTTTGCTGAGCAGACTTATTTTTGCCTACCATAGGGTGGTGGTTCTCAAAGTGTTCTCAAAGACATTCTTATGGTCTCCAGATCAGTAGCATCTGCATCATGCAGAATTTGTTGGAAATGCAAATTATCAAGCCCACTCAAAGCTGAGGATTTTGAAACTCTGGACTGGGGGCTCTGCAACAGGTGTTGTAACAAGCCCCTGCCCTAGTGATTCGGCTGTACACTAATTTAAGAATCACTGCGCTCAAAATCTGTTCTCAAAGTTTCCCAGGGCTGAGGCTGGTCACCTCAGTTGTTTCCCTCACTATGGAACCATGTTATCAGAAAGATAATTTGTTATTGTGGTTATTTTAAGTTTCCTGAGCTGCCCTCTGGCTCCCTGTGCAATTACTCCCCAGATTCTCTAGATAGAGGGCATCTGCATCCCTAACTGATGTCACCGAATTCTGAATGAAAATGGCTCCAGCTGGGCTCTCAAATCCACACAGATGACTTCTTCAACCCGGGTACTTCCTCCAGCATTTGTAAAAATGGCTCTGGCCACCTGGAGAGCTATTTTAAGTTTCGTTATCACAGAATCAAAAATTATATAACTTTCAAAAGCAAGATTAGCCAGCTTTAGTTTTCAGACAAGACACAGCGGTTTTTTGTTTTGTTTTGCTTTTTACCTCCCCCCAGAAGATCTTTTCTTGTGGTTTACTGAGATAAAGCATGATGCTCCAGGAACTAGGGTCACTTCCAGTAACTTTTCCAGCTTCCATGGCAAAGTGACCCAATCTTTCCATAGGAAATGGGGTGGTTGCCTGATAACAACAACCTTTTTGGTCTCTCACTGTACCGATGCAGGGAACGGTTGGCCGGAGTGGAGAAGGGAAAGGAGGAGGCTTTTGAAAATCTAACACTCTGGTGACTTCAATTGTCCAACTTGGTGGTTCTCAAAACAGAATTGCCTAGGGCTCTTGTTTAAAATGTAGATTCCTGAGACCCTAAAACAAGTGCTTCTAATGTCTTCACAGTTTTGAAAACAGAGGAAAATACAGCCTAAATTTCTTTACTTCGCCGAAAAGCGTTCTTCAAGACGTGGGAGCTGCTATATCCCACGAACAATCTCCTGCTATACTCCTTTTGTCATTTAGGATAATATTTGCTCTTGTTTGTTTGCTTTGGCAAATTGTCTTTTAATATACGTTTTTTTCTGTGCTTAGAATTTTTTTTTTTTTTTTTTGCATGGGCAGGCACCGGGAACTGCACCCAGGTCTCTGGCATGGCAGGCGAGAACTCTGCCACTGAGTCACTGTTGCCTGCTCTGTGCTTAGAAATTTTATTAGGAATATCTGCTGAATTTTATTTAAAAATATTTCCAAAGTTGATATCATTTTTTTTTTTTTTTCAATATGATCATTAAAAAAAATCTAGTTTGTTGATGTAATAGATTATATTGATAGATATCCTGATATTGAATCATCCTTGGATTTCTAGAATAGATCCATGGTCAAGGATGCAATTCTTTAGCTATATCGCTAGATTCTATGTAAAATAAAATCTGTTACTCACAAATTTTATTTTTATTAAGGTAAATAGTTTTAAAAAGTCAAATAATTCCCTAATGCTTATAATGCAAAAGAGCAATTCTCACCTCACTCCTACCTACCATTCAGTATCCACTTTCTAGAGGACAAACACAACGTTTATATTTATTTGTTCTAGTATTTGCTTTCCTATTTCTAAGTAACATGTTTATACAGCTATTCCTTGATTTTTTTTTTATAGTTTTTGACAGCATGTAGTAACTTTGGCTATGGAATGCGGGGATTTAGCTTCTTTATCCTCCCAAGCCCTACACACACACACATACACACACACACACACACAAACACACACACATTCCTGCAGGCATATTTTCACTACAAATGCTCCACATCCCTCTACCATCTCCTGGTGTTCTTATATCATAATTTTGGTTGATTCATATTCAGTTTACATTCTTATGACTATATAAATAATATTTCAACTAAATCGTTGTTAGGCACGGAGTTGTTAAGGAATCCACCCAGTGAGTCAAAGCTTAACAGATTTATTGAGGTGAGGAAGCAGGGAGAAGGTAGGTGGGAGAGCGAAAGAGAGAAAACAGATGGGAGCCAGCAAAAAGGAAGGAGAAAATGGCACCGGTTCTTTGTTCTCGGGGCTGTGTTTTCAAGGGAAAGTGATGCAGGGAGGGGAGGCTGTGTTGTTTCCTGATTGGGGGCTTGTTAACTTACGATTTGATTGGTTGCGGGAGTTCTGACACACTGCTCTGTTAGCCGGGCATGCCTGGGGGAAAGAAGCTAAAGGAAAGAAACTGAAGGAGGCCCCAAGGTGAACAAAGTCCATTTTATATGTAAAGTTCTTTTTCTGAGACCTGACAGTCGTGAGACAAACTATGGTTAAATTTCCTCTTGGCAACTTTTCATTTTCTCTACCATTAATACTTTTCTCTGTTTTATACTTTCTTTAATCTTCCTATATACTAAACACTAAATTTACACCCAAACTCTCTGACAGATTGAAAATTTCATCTCAATACTTCTAAACAGACATTTTTTTAAATTAATCTTTCCAAAGAGATATCCTATCTAGAGCCTTCTATCCTGTTCCAATGTAGGCTGAGAGTTCTCTAGTTTTTTACAGCTCTTTTATCCTAAGATCTCCCTTTAGCCTCATCTCAGAGATTTCTTTTCTCTGTCTCTTGGAGTCATTTTCTTTTTTGATTTACTCTTCTGCTTTGAGGGAGCATATCCTTCAATACCTTTCCAAGAAAATGTATGTGGAAGCTTAACTTTTTGAGATTTTGAAGGTCTGAAAAAACATTCTGCCTTCACATTTAATGTAGTGTTTCACTGAGTATAGAATTCTAAACTAGAAATGAATTTTCTCTGAGAATTCAGAAGGTATTGCTCCATTGTTTTCTTTTCGTTTTCTTGTATGCTGTATGGCGGGGGTCACATTTCATTCTTTTTCCATGTGAGTATCCCGTTTTTGCAGCACCATTTGTTGAATTTTTGTTTTGTGTTTGTTTGTTTGTTTTGGGGGGAGGGAAGTGCATGGGCCAGGAATTGAACCCGGGTCTCCCACAAGGCAGGTGAGAATTCTACCACTGAACCACCCTTGCACCCTTGCTCCATTGTTTTCTGTAAAGAAATGTTGCCATTCTCATTGCTAAACCTCTGCATGTGACCTGATCTTTCACTGTGTTTTTCCCTCGTGCTATGCAGTTTCACAAATGTGCTTTAGTGGTGAGCATTTTTTATCCATTTGTACCCAGCACTGTGTGAACGCTCTCAATCAGTTCTGGGAAATTTCCTGGATGATTTATTCTCTTCATGTTCTCTGTTCTCCCTTTCCAGAACTCCTATCATTTAGATATTGGATTTCTTTAACTGATCTTTGGATTTTATCTTTTCTTTTATACTGCCTCTCTCTTTTGTGGTTATAATTTCTTGAAGATTTTATCAACCTTATCTCCCAATAACACAGTTAAATTTGACACAGTTAAATTTGAATTTCAGATAACTAAATATTGCCTGGGACATACTTATACTGAAAACATTATTTATCATTATTCTAAAATTCAAATT
Source organism: Myrmecophaga tridactyla (assembly GCA_004026745.1). Taxonomy (NCBI): domain Eukaryota; kingdom Metazoa; phylum Chordata; class Mammalia; order Pilosa; family Myrmecophagidae; genus Myrmecophaga; species Myrmecophaga tridactyla. The sequence continues at coordinate 246,205 of PVIY010000077.1, forward strand.
TAACAGGCTATCCTGTATTTTAATTTGCTAAATTTGACAGCACTACTTCCAACCCTTCTATTGAATTATTCCTTTCTGCTATCCTATTTTTAATGTCCAAAGTCTTTTGTAATTGTTTCTAAGTGTTCCTTTTTAATTGCTCCTTTTGTTTCTTGAATATATTATCTTCTTTTTTCTTTCTAAAGATATTAGGGGCTTTTAATATTTTATTCTGCTCCCCGAATTTTTTTTTTTCAAATTCCTTTGTAAGCTTTGTTTGATTCGGTCTTGCCTTTCATGTTAGATTTTCTCAGGTTTCAAGGTGACCCTTGGTTGTCTGCTAATATTTAAGAGTGATTCACTCAAAAGTTGGCTCGGAGTTGTGAGTGTGGTGAAACCTGTTGATTGGGAGGCCTCCTTGTGGTACTGTCTGTTTCATTGGGGTCTTCTAGCTGTTTCTTCAGGTCTTCTCTCTTAGGCTTATCAGGTCCCCAAGGAGGAGTCCTCTGATTTCCTTCCTGGGAGGGGTCAGCATGGCTGCTGGCATTCTGGGAGGTGAGGCACAGAAGACCAGGGCCCAGGGCTCCCACCTTTCTATCATTAATCTCACTCCTAATCTTCATTTATAGTGTAATATCCTTGTTTCAATGTGCCTGGTGTCCCTAAATCCAAAATCTGGTTCAGCCTCTCAGAGAGTCTTCTGTCAGGAGGTGGGAGGGGACTACTCATCATGTGTAGGGCAAAGGGGTTGACCTGGGAGCCTAACTGCTTTTTATACGGACTTGAAATTAAGTTCCTTGTTTTCCATTCCTCCTGGACCCCCCTTTTTAGAGATCCTTGATTTCTCCTATCCTTGAACAATTTCTAGGGTTGAATTTACCACTGGCTTGGGTTTCAGCTTTCTATGGTCTGCTGAGGCAGTTATCACTCTTACAGCTGTTTTCAAACTTCTAAAATGTTGTTGCTGTTGCCTCTTTTTTGCTTTTTTGTCCTTAAGGCATCACCTCTTTAATCCTTTTACTGTTATTTTATCAGAGTTTTAGAAGAGAACAGTAGTAAATACTCTTTACTTTTGTGAAGTTCAGTCAGAAGTTGCTGGTATCTCATTTAGAATTTGCATTTACTCAATAAAAGTTTATTATTATTATATAGTTCTCTATTCTTTTAATAGTTCATAGATTTTTGTATGATGGTGCTGCTGGCTCATAAAAATGCATACCTCTTACCTCTTTTTTTGTGGCTTGGATTAGTTTAGCTAACAGGAATTAGTTGCATTAAAGGGTAGATAAAGCATGGCTATTAGGTAATATGATTTTCACTCTTTTTTCAATTGTAGATTTTTCATTACATTTCCAATCTCTTCCATGGTTATTGATTTGTTCCAGTTTTCTAATTCTTGTTGGGTCAATTTTGGTAATTTATATTTTGCTAGAAATCAACTAGTGTCATTAGATTTTTACATTTATTGCCTCAATAACATGTTTCTTATAGTATTCTTTTATAATTATTTTAACTCTACTTATATCTCCTTTCTCATTCTTAATCTTGGCATGTTTTTCTTCTCTTACTCATTTTTTTCTAGCAGGCTCTTGAGGGATTTATCTGTTTTATTGGTCGTTTTGAAGAGCCAGTATTTTGATTTAGTCTTTCTATGTATTTGTTTGCTGTTTGAGCTTTCACCTTTGTTTGCTTCCTTTTCCATTTGGTTTATTATATTTCTCTTTTCCTCATCACTTAAGATGAATATTTAGTTATTTTATTTTTCTTCCTTAAAAATGAATTTAAGTAAATCTATAAATTTCCCTCTGAATAAGCTGCCTCCGTGGTCCATGAGTTTCATATGAATTATTCTTTTCTTTGCTGCTTGTAATTTTCCTTTAAATTTCCTCTCTAATACACTTTCTGTTTGAATTTACAATTCATTAAAAAGTCTTGTAATCTTATTAAAATTTATTTCTAATTTTATTCAACCATGATCACGCAATATGTTAGCTCTTACTTTTTAAAACAGTATTTCCTTTATAGGCCAGCACAATATTTATTTATTTATTTATTGTTTCATGGATGCAATAAAACTGTACATTTTCTATTTAAGAGATTTAATGTCTCCATATAACCATTAAATCAAGTTTATTGATCATATTAATCAATTCCTCTATGTCCTTGATTTTTTTTTCCTTCTAAACCTATCCAATTCTGTGACAATATATTAACATCTCCCACAATCATCCTGTCGTTGTTAGGTTGTGCTTGCATTGCTGATAGTTTTGCTTTATAAGTTTGACTTCTATGTTGTTTGGTGCATATGGGTTTAGATTATTACATTTCTTTATAAATAGTACCTTTTATAATTACATAATAACCTCTCTGCAGTGTTTTTAACCTAAAATTTCACCATCTGTAATAATAATATTTCTACATATACTTTTTTTTATTTGCATTTGCCTGAATAGATCTTTGTCCACCGCTTTCTTTTCAACCTTTCTCTATTGTTATGTTTTAGGTGTGTTCCTTATGTAGATATGTTTTTTTTTAAGCCCAAACTGATGGTTTGTCTTTTAAAGGATGAGTTCAATATTCCCAGTGTATATCATTCACATAATATACTTAATTTTATTTTATTTTTTCCATCTTATGCTTTCCTATAATTAATTTTTACTGTTTTGCTTTATTTTAGCTAGTTTGAACAAATTATTCATTCAATTTTCCATTCTGACACATATTTTTCTGCTGGTATTTGAAAACAAGTTGCTATTTATTATCCTCTCCATTTGTACCATTTCCCCCACAGAGATGCTCCAGCTTCTTCCTGATTCCTCCTCACTCCAATAAGACGAGAGATTTAAAGTCATTTTACTTCCTCCTTTTCCTCCCCTCCTTAGCCCTTTGGAATATTTTCAGTTTCTCCTGTTCTTTCCATCCACCAACAATTCTATTTTTTCATTTAAGTGTCCATGCCCATCCTATCCCTACTCAGACTTCTCTCAGAGCTTTATTTTGCTTTCTCTAACTGAATATCCTCTGTCTGACTGCCGGCCCTTTTAAATGGGATATTATTTTTCTATGTGGGATCTCTGGGTTTCAGATATGGTTGTTCATGTGTCCTAAATGGGGGTATCCCACAAAGGATAGAAGGTGAAGAAATCTCAGTCCCCACAAGTTGAATTGTAGAAGATTCCAACACCCTGCTGAGTACCTGAAGTAAACCCCTTGCTCTCCCTACTTCTCACACCGCCCCCACCTCAGAGTAGAAGACACCTTGTTCCCTGATTCAGCACCTGCTTGACCTCTTGGGCTAGGGAGTCCTAGAACAGTCACACTGAGTCTGTGTTGGCTTTCACCTTGACTGCCCAACATTTCCTAGGATTTACTGTCTTTCATTCTTCACAACTGGCCTTTGAAGTTATCCTCTAGGCATTTGCCATCCCTTTAGGAAAAAGAACCTCACAACTTTCTCTGCTTGGAATCCACCAAAGCCTAAGGTCTTACTTGTACTCAGTCACCCATAGGAGTCAGCAGCTGTCTGGCTCTGGGGAGGAAAAAATGTTGAAGTGGGGATGAAGAAGATGGGAATTCCATTCAGGTAGTCATATTCCCAGACTCCCCTTCAGCCCCCATAAATTATTTCCGTATCCATTAGACATGCAGAGCCTGGATGAAAACAGTATGGTTGGAATGAAAAGCTATAGTAGATACCTGAATGCAAGCTCATCCCATTTCCGAGCTTCAGGCTGGCCCACCTGAGAGACAGCTGCCAATTACTATGCTCCTAACCACATTTTTGAGACCACTGCTTTCAGAAATGAGAAAGAGTTCCTGCACTTTTACCATGAGGAAAAAAAAAAGCAATCAAAATGGCTTAGAATGTAAGTCTTTCCTAACCTTGCTTTATCTGATGAGATATCCACCTGTAAGGAAAAATCACTGCCGGTCTCATCTGCGAAGTTTAAAGATCAGGCTGGTTCTGGAAAGGAAGATTGAGTGGGCATATTATTAACCTAAATAGGATTAGGTTTCTTTTTCAATAAAGATTCCCATTAAGGCTGAAAGCAATACAGCTACTGCAATAGCAGCAACAACCACCCACTGCCTGTAGGAAGATGTGCTTAAATTACACCTGGCTGTGCACCTCATTATCATTTTGCAAAAGGAAGTAATTTGAGGTGGACCTCTGTGGTCAAGGTGTCCTTCAGGTGATGGCCTCAAAGGAATCCTAGCTTGAATGCAATCAATACTCTGAACATGCATTACTCATGTATCAGCACACGACAAGAGACTACCTACCAATGATTAATCAACTAATTATGATAGGCTCTTTTCAACTTATAGTACGTAACTTGTTGAGTGTTTTTGTACTCCTATTTTTAGTTCCAAATGGAAAGGGTTTGACGATGAAATTTCATATCAAGAAGGATAATCAGTGTCTCCATTCCTGTTGGGTGGTGGGCTTGCCCACCACACTGGGGCAAGCAGCAATTCCAGAGTCTTTGTTCTGTCTACTTATTTCTACTCTGATGAAAACTTCCATTTTTCTTTTTCAAAAGACATAGTGAAGAGTTCATACACTGTCAGCCAAGGCTTCTTCTAGCCCTCAGATAATTTTTGTATGAGAAGCAGTATTTAAAAAAAAAAAATGAATTCACTGTCAACCTTTAAAAAAATCAGAAAATTTAAGATAAAAGTCTGGATTTCTAGCTTTTCTTGGAAAAAAATGTCTGGTCATCCTGGGCCCAATCCCATAACCAAGAATTGGCAGGATTGAGTGACAACTGCCACCATTGGGTGGGGCAAAGTGCTCTCCCATTGGCCCCAGTCCCAACACTTTCTTTTTTCTACACCTGCAATTACTTCATTTTCATTATCTGCCTGGCTGCTGACTTAGGAGTGCAGTCTGGGAGGGATGGTCTCCAGAAGGCCACAGTTCTGGGCCTTCCTGTGCTCTGGGCACCTTGCTTTACAATTTTAAAGCTTTACTATATATAAGGGGAGTGGCACCCAAGGGAATCAAATGGCTGGCTCCAGGGCATTCGGCCAGTGTCCTTGCCAGTGCATCCTGCAATGAAGGATCTAAATGCAGGCTTCTGAAGTCAGAGACAAGGAAAGGCACCCTGTGCTAAGCTGCGGCTGGTAACAGGGTGTGCTGGTCTGAATCTGTGGTGGACCCCAGAAAAGCCGTGCCCTTTGATCCTCATTCAATATTGCTGAGTGGGAGCATTTTGATTGTTTCCATGAAGATGTGACCCACCCAATTGTGGGTGGTAACTTTTGATTAGGTCATTTCCACAGAGGTGTGTCTCCACCCACTGAAGGTGGAGTTGCTTGCTAAAATTCCTTAAAAGAGGAAACATTTTGGAGAGAGTCCCCTTTTGGGTAGAGCCACGAGAAAGCCAGCAGATGCCGCCATGTTCGCCATGTGCCCTTCCAGCTGAGAGAGAAATGTTGAACATTGTCGGCCTTCTTGAACCAAGGTATCTGTCCCCAGATGCCTTAAATTGGGCATTTCTATAGACTTGTTTTTATTGGGACATTTTCTTGGCCTTAGAACTGTAAACCAGCAATTTATTAAATTCCCCTTGTTAAAAGCCATTCCATTTCTGGTATATTGCATTCTGGCAACTAGTAAACTAGAACACAGGGTGTACCAGATGTGTTTAAAAAGACAATTCTCATTCTCTTCCTATTTCTTCCATAGAGATTTCCTCCATAGAGAAAGCATGTTAACTGCTCCACCCCCTGCTTCCTCTCAGTTCAAGTTCTGACATTTCTGTTACTTTGGATCCAGAACTTCCAGGAATCCTTCAGAAAGAGAACCTCTGTCCAGATCAGTCAGTCAAGGGAAGTAACACATCTGGGATCCTGGCTCCCATCCACTTACTTGAGAAACCTTCCTGATGAATTCAGAGATAATGCAAAGCCCCAGGGGCCCTTCCTGTTCATTTGAATATGCTCAGCTCACAGCAGATGAAAACATCAATTATACAGATTTAGGGGGCAGAAGAATCACATGGGGGATCCTGTTAAAATGCAAATTCTGATTCAGAAGGTCTGGGACAGGGCCTGGGATTCTGCATTTCTAACAAGCTCCTGGGTGATGCTGCTTCTGCTGGTCCATGGCTCATACTTGGAATAGCAAGGAACAATGGAACCACCTTCTATCACTGCCTTTTCTTGCTCTTCTTACTAGGGCCCTTGCCTTTTACTCCACCTTCTTTTCCTCTCCATGCATTCTTCCCTGCCAATTCTATTCCTGCCAGGCATTCCTACTAATCCTCAATCTCCCTCCATTCAGAGGATTATACCTCTGGGCTTAATCTCCTGCCCTTTCACCCTCCAGATGTCATCTCTCTGGGCTTCTTGGGTTTACACTGCCAGAAAAATAAAGGTCACTACTTATTGATGATTTTGTGCCAGATACTTGTACCAAAGGCATTGCCTGCATTCTTCAGTTCTCACAACAAACTTGTAAAGTAGATATTATTGCAGTTATTCTAGAAATGAGGAAACTGATACTTAAGCTTATGGTGTACTGGAGTGGCTGGAGGGAAGTACCTGAAACTGTTGAGCTATGTTCCAGTAGCCTTGATTCTTGAGGACAATTGTATAACAATATAGCTTTTAGAATGTGATCATGTAGTTGTGAAACCTTGTGTCTGATGCTCCTTTTATCCAGCATATGGATAGAAGAGTAAAAAAATAAGGATAAAAATAAATAAATAAAGGGGTTAATAATTTAGGTAGATTGAAATACTAGTGGTTAATGAGAGGGTGGGGTATGGGGTATGGGATGTATGCGTTTCTTCTTTTTTTCTTTTTATTTCTTTTTCTGGACTGATCAAAGTTCTAGACATGATCATGATGATTGAATATACAACTATGTGATGATTTTGTGAGCCATTGATTGTACACCATGTATGGACTTTGTGTGTGTGAAGAGTTCACAATAAAAATATTTTTAAAAAAATCAAAAAGAAGAAAAGAAACCTGCCTTCAACTAGGAAATAATGAACTGAGATTAGAATTTGGGTCTGTCTGATGCCCAAGTCTATAGACTTTATACTCCACCATGCTCATATAAGGTTAAATGCTAGTAGGAGACACTTGAGCAAAAAGGAATGGAGTACACAACCATCACTCTGGTTTTGCATCCTAGGCCTATCTCTGTGCCCTTCCTAAGCAGATGCCCAATGGGACAGTTTGATGTATCAAGAATAAAAGCTGTCGTAGAAACACCCGGATTTGCTGGGATGGAACAGGATTCCACATAGCACGGTAGTCATATTAAAACCCAAACTTGCCAATATGTGCAAATTTACAATGTAACTCTTTAATAAGGCCCACAACTGTACACATATAATCTATTACTGGAAAGGAAATTCCAATTAGCCAATCACACAACCACATAGTGCCCAGGACACTGGACAGTGTCCAAGTCTATCAGTCCAGATAGAGTCCTCCTGGGATAGGCAGCCAGTTTCCTACTCTCTCTCTAGTTTCTCTTTCTTAACTCCAGCACTAGGATCCCCATGGCGTGTTATTATTCTCCACCTGTTCTTCAAAGATTGTACTCCAAAGTCAGGGCTTCCCACCTGGGAAACTGCCACCAGATCTTAAAATCTTTTTGTCCTTTAGATTCCTCAGACTGCAGCATCTGCAAGACAAACAAAATTTTCTCTTGCTTATGTTGGTTGTCTTACTTCCCTGGTTTTTCTTGGATTTAAAACAAAAATCTTCTTTTAATTCCTACCAAAGATCCCACGAGGTGTGAAGGGAGGAAGAAAAGCAAGGGGCAAGTGATGAGGAAAGTTCCATCTTGACAAAAGCTATTAAAGGGATTTATATCCCCTATAAAGGGGTTTATAGCCATCACGCTACTAACCAGCTATACAACCTTGGATAATGTGTGTCATTGTTCTGGGAGTCGATTTCTTCATCTGTGAGGGAACTGGATTGAAGGATTACAAACATTCCTTTGATTTCTGCTTTTCTGTATCTTCTGTAACACCTAAAATTAAATGAACCAAAAGTTTTTCTGTGAAAATAATATTGTATCAAACCAGAAGTTTAGACACCAATTAGATTAAGCCAATGTATGAAAACAAGAAGGTGATTACTGATGATAAATGAACAATGATAAAAATAAAAGACAAAAAAATTATATAAAGACTAAAATGGCTGATTCTATAGTGTTTTTTTTTAAAGATTTCAAATCCTCTACCAAAAAGGCCACCATTATCCATGATTGTCATTTTCCTGTGAAACATGTAATAAGGGTAATATGTGCTCTACTACATAGTATATTGCAATTTTTTTGAATTGCTTTCCAACAAAACATTGAATTATAAACTCAACCACTAGCATTTTTATTCCAAACAATGGTAGGAAGATCAGAAATAAAATTAGGTCAACATGAATAATTCCCTTGGAAATTCAGTGGAATTTAATGTATGTAGTGTTTGCTGTCTTTGATGTGAACAGTTAATTGTCAGTTCATCTGCCCCCAACTTTTCAAATTAAAAAACAAAACAAACAAAAACACCTGTAGAGACTTTTTCCCTCCATATGCATACCAGGCCAGAAGACAGTTTTATTGGTGTGTCCTCTCCACTGGACTCTGCGTGTGTATTTGGGAGGAAGCCCACCCCTTGATAATTTAACGGCAAAGATAATGTATTTCCCTTTTCAGCTGTTTGGCTCAGTACAAATATATAAACCAGTCTGTATATGTACTGCCTTCCCCAGTCCCATATCTGAGGACACACCTTCATGCACCTGGCCATTTGAAACCTGATCTCTCTTGAAAGGCTCATCAGTTATTTTCTGCGAATCATCCTTCATCAGCCCAAATGATTCATGCAGGAGGATGTCATCTCTCTGAACCAACCTCAGCCTCTCCACCCAGGAAGTGCCTTGGCCAAGAGGAACATTACCTATGATGGGTTCTACAGTTTGAGGCTTCTTCTTCTCCTCTTCCCTCTGTATCCCCAGCCTGGCCTCAGGTTCCAATGGCCTCTGTGCCAAAATCACAATTGAAAATAACAATTTGATTCTTTGTCCCTGGACTCTCTAGATTTGACTTTTCTTTTTCATGGATAGAATTCTCCCTTACTAAATAGCAGCTGTTTCCTTGGAAAACCAAAGCCACCCTGCCACCCCCCCACCATCACCATTTTGTGTCCACCATGTTTCCAGATGAGAGAAATGAAAGGCCCTGAGAAGTTTATGGGAAAAGTTGTCATTTTCTCATCCTCCACTAACCAATAAGGCCTATTCATTTTTTATCTACATTAAAGACAACAATTGTAATATATGTATTACATATATATATATATATGGTGGGAGATGTGTGTTGCAAAGTGACCTAAGCTAATCAGGCACTTAAGTAACTATCAGGTTCCTACGACAATCACCTGGGATTAGAGGAAGATGGAGACACCACATCTGTCCCCACTTCCCACATGGCCTCTAGATAGGTATTATGATGAAAGCTACTTTTAGGCCAAGTTCTGCCAAACATTTATTAGTAAGTGCACACCAAAATCATCATAGAAACTATTTTTAATCTTGGTCAAATCTCCACACTCAGGCACCAAAAAGCACCTTGCATAAGAAAAGAGTAGATCCCAAAATATTCTGACAGCAGTCCAATATGTTCTTTGGTAGGGTCAGGCAGCAGAGACCCCCACCCCTACACCTCACGCAGGAGCACTGCCCTAAGGTATGAGGCAATATTCCTAAGCAAGGATGACAGGACCTTGTACAGTCTTCTATGCAACCTCATAGCTTCAAAGCTACTCATATAGTCAATGAATAAATGTTTCTTACGTCATGTTTTGGTTTGCTAAAGCCACTGGAATTCAATATCTCAGAAACTGGTTGGCTTTTTCAATGAGGATTTATTAGTTACAAATTTGCAGTTTTAAGGCCATGAAAATATCCAGATTAAGGCATCAAGAAGGAGTTATCTTCTCTGAAGAAAGACTGCTGGCATCTGGGGTCCCACTGTCACATGGGAAGGCACATGGTGACATCTGCTGGTCCTTCTCTCCTGGATTCTGGTTTCAAAATGGTTCTCTCAACTCCTGTGGGTCCTTCTTGCTTCTCCTAGGGCATTTTTCTTTCTCTAAGCTGGTGTCCAAAAACTGTCTTTGCCTTTTATTGTCCAATAAAGGACTCCAGCAAGGGAACTAAGACCCACATAGTCTTATTTTGAATGGGCTAGGGCACATCTCAATGGAAAAGGACCACTAAGCAAAAGGTCCCACTCACAATAAAAGGACATGGCTTGGGCGGGCAGTGGTGGCTCTGTGACAGGGTTCTTGCCTACCATACCAGAGACCTGGGTTCAATTCCCAGTGCCTGCTCATGTTAAAAAAAGAACATGGCTTTTTTGTGTACATAATAGATTCAAACCAACATACATCATTTCTGCAAACTGATATACCCTCCGATGTAGATTTCTATAGAGATATTTATAATGCTTACAATATCCACTTCTAGATTGCGGTTGCATGACTAGGTGCCCTTAAATGCTATCAGGACACTTAGAGTAAAGAATAAAGTTAATTTACGCATAATTACATCATGGTTTTATATGGGATTATTTTAAATTGGCAAAGAGATAAGATAACTTTCTGACATACCCCACTTGCAAATGTGACATTTGAAACCCCTCCACCACTTCCATCCATCCACATTGCTGGAAACATTATGGAAATATGCAAATAAAAGAATAACATTCTTTTTGCCTTTGCATTCCAGTTCAATGTCCAGCCAATGCAGAACATATATTTTAATACATTGCAGAGAAAGGAAGGTGAGTGGAAACAAGGCAGGTAAAGAAATTACCTGGGGACCTAGGAATTTGTTTTATTTTAAATTATTTTAGCAAAATGGAGTTTACTTAAAAGGACATATAGGATAGGTCAGGAGAGGGGGTCAGAGACAGATGAGGGCATTCTTCTCCACACACATCCTCTCTGCAAAAGGACCCCAAAGTACTTCATAGAGAAGGGATTCTCTTTCTGGGCTTTTTAACAGTGGCTCACAGAATCACTCTCTGCTCCCACATCCTTTTTCTATTCTTTAAAGAATAGAGATATTCTTTAAAGAATAGAGAAGAGAGTTGAGGAAAAAATAGAGAAAGAATTAACAGAGCTAGATCTATCGTTAATTGTTCATCAAAGATGCAAACTGTGTTTTTACCTCTGCAAACAACTCAGGCCATTACTCCCCAGGGGTAGGACAATGACTCACTCCATCAATAACCCCTTGTCGCTTTACGAGTTGTAATAGCTCATGCCTTGTCTCTTCTACCCACTGTTGACATTTGCTTTGGATAATAAGTTAATAGTTTTAAAGGGCAGTGTAGTTTTATTTGGCAAAATCCTTAGGTACACGGTCAGTGCTATTCTCAATTATTGTTTTATTTAATGATCAATTCATGGCATCAAGTGTCCATCAATACATAGAAACTAGTGGAGAAGAAAGGGTGGTGGGCCAAATAAAAGGGACATGGAATGTGTGACAGCCTGCTTCCTTCTCTGAATTGAGAAGACCAGACAAGATGACATCCAAGGTCTCTTTCAGGGTGCAGCATTGATTCTTTTAACCGTTATTTATTGAGCATCTACTACATGAGAAGCATTGTTCTTAACTGTATCTAGGGAACATAATAGTGAATCAAAGAGACAAAGTCCCTACCCTCATGGGACCTACATTCTAGTGGGGAAAGATTAATAATAAATAAGTAAGAAAATAAATATATGATATGTCATTGTATGTGATAACTTCTATGGAGGGAAGAAGGGTGAGGCGGATAGGTATTGTTTTATGTCAGGTGGTAAAGGGAGGTCTCACTAATATGTGGGTGATGAAACAGAGACCAGAATGTTCTTGCAGAGGAAACACCAAGTGCAAAGCTCCTAAAGCAGAAACATGCTCAGGATGACCAGGAACAGCAAGGCAACCAGTGTGGTTGGAGCTGAGTGAAGAGGAGGGGATGGGGAACATGAGAGCAGAGGGATCGAGGTAGGTGGGCATGTAGGGTGTGTAGACCATGAAAGTCTTTGGCTTCCACTTAGTGAGACTTGAGGAACCCCTGGAGGATTTTGACCTGAGAACTGACACGATCTGGTTAATATTGGAAAAGGGCTTCTCTGGCTGCCACTGTAGGGGTTAAAGTGTAGAAACAGGACAGGCAGGTAGAACCGGTGATGGCTTAGACTAAGCTGGTAACTATGGAGCTGGTGAAAAGTGGTCAGAGTCTGGATATATTTTGAGGATAGAACCAACAGAGTATTGAGAAAAAGAGGGATCTGGGACAACTCCAGGATTTTTGCAACTGGAAGAATGCAGGATCTTTTCAATCTGTTCTTGGCATGGGAAGGCTGGAATAAGTCAAGAATGAGATTCTTATTAGATGTCTGTTCTAGTCTGCTAGCTGCTGGAATGCAATATACCAGAAATGGAATGGCTTTTAAAAAGGGGAATTTAATAAGTTGCTAGTTTATGGTTCTAAGGTCGAGAAAATGTCCGAATTAAACAAGTCTATAGAAATGTCCAATCACAGGCATCCAGGGAAAGATACCTTGGTTCAAGAAGGCCGATGAAGTTCAGGGTTTCTCTCTCAAGTGAGAAGGCACATGATGAACACAGTCGCAGTTTCTCTCAGCTGAAAGGGCACATGGCAAGCAAGGCATCATCTGCTAGCTTTCTCTCCTGGCTTCCTGTTCCATGAAGTTCCGCAGGAGGCACTTTCCTTCTTCATCTCCAAAGGTCACTGGTTTATGGGCTCTCTGCTTCTCGTGGCTATGCTGTTCTGCTCTGCTCTCTCTGAATCACTTATTCTCCAAAATGTTTCCTCTTTTATAGAACTTCAGAAACTAATCAAAACCCACCTGAATGAGTGGAGACATGTCATCACCTAATCCAGTTTAACAACCACTCTCGATTACATCACATCTCCAGGGAGATGATCTAATTACAGTTTCAAACATACAATGCTAAATAAGGATTAGAAGAAATGGCTGCCTTTACAAAATGGGATTAGGATTAAAACGTGGCTTTTCTAGGGGACATACATCCTTTCAAACCAGCACAATGTCTGAGAAGAGAGTTAAGTTATCAGTTGCATCCACAAATCTGAGTTTGAGAAGGATTTGGGATAAGGGTCTATAGTAGGCCCTGAGAGTGTTTGTCCATTCCTACTTGGCACACCAGGAGGCCACCTTCTGCTTCGTAGATAGCTCCTATACCTGCTGTGGTGGGCACACCCCTAAGATGGCCTCCATGATTCTACTTCCTAAGTTTCTTGCCCTTGGGTGATGCCCTCCCCTTAAGTGTGGGTGGGGTTGCAGCAAAGATGATAGGACATATGTGATTATGTGTACATAGTACATAACTATGTGACTGCATTACATAAGACTAATCACCCAAATTTCTGGAGTCTGTCTTTCCTTGTTGGCTGTGAGAAGGTAAGTGCCATACTTGGGAATCCCATGTGGCAAGGATCCATGGCTGGCCAGTAGGACCTGAGGCTGGTCTCCAGCCAACAGCCAAATGAAAACTGAAGCTCTCAGTCCTATCGCTATGAGGAAACGAACACTGCCAGCAACCATGCGAGTGGGAAAACGGATCCTGATGGCTTTCTCTGGTGTAGGAGGGTTCTGTCTTGTGCATGGAGCAGGGCAGAAGTACCAGGGAGTTAATGTCCTCAGGGACAACCTTCAACCAGTGAGTAACGGGAGTCATTGGACGAAGACCACAGATTCGTCATCCTGGATGGGAAAAACCACAGGTGTATGTAAAGGCCCAAGAATGAATAGGCCAAAGGGACAGAAGAGAGTGAGTCCAGAAACAGACTCATGCTTAAATGGACACTTGATTTACGGCAAAGGTGACACTACAGAGTAGTAGGGGAAGTATGTCCTTTCAATGAACAGTGTTAGGTCAATAAGATATTCATATGAGGAAAAGTGAAACTTTACCCTTCTCTTGCTCCATATACAAATTCAATTCCAGGTGGATTGTAGATTTAATTTGAAGGGTAAAACTAAAAAGATTATAGATGATAACATAGAAGAATAACTTTATGAATTTAGAGTTAAGGAAAGATTTCTTAATCGGAAATTGTAAAGTGCTATCTGTATAAATTAGGAACTTCTGTTCATTGAAAGACACATTGAGAATGAACCACAGGAAAGAAAAAATTATTTTTGTGACACATACAACAAAGAGCTTGTATCCAAGTTATATTAAGACCAGTAGACCAATAAGTAACAGCTTACAGCACAACAGAAAAATGGGCAAAAGACTTGAACATGCACTTCACAAAAGAGGAAATTCAAATGACTAATAATACATAAAAAAGGGGCTTAACTTTATTAGTCATCAGGGAAGTGCAAAATAAAGCCATGATGAACTATTACTATATATGTATCCACCCAAATGCTAACATTTAATTAAATTTTTTTTTTAACATGGGCAGGCACAGTGAATCAAACCCAGGTCTCCGGCATGGCAGGTGAGAACTCTGCCTGCTGAGCCACCGTGGCCCCCAAACACTAACATTTAAAAAGATATCTAAGACTGTGTGTTAGCAAGGCTGTGGGGCAACTGGTACAACTACTTTAGAAAACTGTTTGGCAATACCTACTAAAACTAAACTTACACATACACATAACACAGCAATTTCACTCTGAGACATGTAATGAGGAGATATAAGCTCATTTGTTCACAAAAAAAAAACCCACAAAAACATATGCAAGAACATTTGTAGCAGTGTTATTTACAATAGCTAAAAACCAGAAGCAACTTATATGTCTCTCAACAGTTACATGGGTAAATAAAGTTGGTATATTCACACGATGGAATACTCTACAGCACTTAAAATGAACAAGTGACTCCTACAAACAACATCAGTGAATCTCAGCAGTACCAGGTTGTACAGAAAAACCCTGACCCAATAGAGTATGAACAGGCAGAACCAATCTATGTTGTTAGAAGTCAGGATGCTGATTTGCTTTAGGGAGAAATGGACATATCTTGAATAAGAAGGAGTATAGAGAAGGATTCTGGGTGCTGGTCATGCTCTACACAGGTGAACATTTTGTGATATATTGGTGCATTTCTCTGTATAAATTTTATACTCGGATTAAATAAATAATTTTAGTGACTTTATCTATTAAAATAAATAAATTTTAATTAAAAAATAAATCTGGAATAGCAGAATCTTTTTTCATCACCTTTTTTGCATGTCAAAAGATAAATGTGCTGATTGGAAGTAATGGCTTATTGTCTACTGCTTTCAAGGAAGAAGAGTGGAACAAAGAATTTCAGATTTATCTTAGATGCCCTCTTCATTTTATATAAAAGTTATGTCTGAAGCAAAAGTGCCAAACTGCTAACATTTGCTTTTGCTGACTAATAAAAACAGAGGGGCTTGTTACCCACCGTACTGTCCACCCAAAACAAAACAAAACAAAAAGCAAACATCTGATGTATGGACAAAGATTGCAAGGGTTCCCACACAAAGGCCTCTATTTCTTCTCTGCTAATGCCCTTATTTTTTATATCACACAGTTTAATATCTAATCATTGATTATTTTTGCATCATTCGCTAACTGCTTCATGTATATTATTTTTGCTACCCTAAATAGATCATAAATCCAAGCCATAGACTGAGTTACATTTCTTCTGTATCCCCTTACCCCCGGGTTCCTTTCACAATGAGGAATACATCTTAAAATAGTCAATAAACACTTGAGTGGTTGGTTTGTGGATTGATTGGCAGAAGTAAATATGGTAACTCGAGCAAGACATTTTATTTTCACTTTTCCCCCATTTGTCTGAGTTCTTTCCTGTGTACTTTTCTATTCGTCCCTGTATTTCTCTAAGGCATTGCTGTAATAGGCCTGAGTAAATATTTACTGAACAAATAAATAAATGTTAGGGGAACACACACAAACACACATATTTTCACTACCTGGCACATACAAGAAGTTTTTAGGCTGTATTTCTTCCATTTGGCTGTTGAGCCTATTAAGACAGCTATGCCTGCATAGAAAATAACACCTTAAACTATTATTAGTCATTTACACTTTAGTGTAAACAAATGAACAGAAACTAAGTTCTGAAAGCAGCAATTTTGAGCCCTAGGAGTCTGAGAGAAGAACAATAGACAAGGACGAGAAGGGAAGATTTGGAATAATAACATTTCCTTTGCAATTTACCTAAAGCTCCTCTAGAATGTTGGTAAGCAAAATAATAAAATACAAACAACAGAATCTAATCCCACTGTTTGCATTATTTCATGGCATTGATCTGAAAGGCAGCCAGTCATCATTAAAGCTCTTTCTAAACTGCAGGTTTTCTGGGGGTTCTATCCCTTTACTCTTGGATCCCTCAGAATGTTGACCCTGCATGATCCCTGGCCCATTCCCCTTCCTTCCCAGTCTAGTCAGAGTCACCAGGCAGAAAGGAGGTGGTACCAGAAAACGCTTCTGGTGTAGGTTGACCCTCAGAAGAATCCGGGAGAAACTCACCTGGGAGCCTGAGGCAATGGCATGGGAATTTGCCAGCTCCTTGCAGCCTCCACCCAGGGCAATCCCCAGGTTGCAGCTCCAGCTCAGCCACTGGACTGTGAGTCAGACCCTGTCTGGATGATGTAGGATTGGCAAGAGCCTGCAGGGGGAAGGGCTTACCTTGATGCCAGCACCTTCACTAATTTGGACAAGAAACACAAAAATCGCAGGATCCTCAACACTGGTATGTACCCGCGGAACTCACTTATAAACAAGATGCCCTCGAGAATATGGATTCTGCGGCTCCTCTCATACTTTAAGGGATCTAAGAATGATAAATATTAGTTGCCTCCTCTGTTAATTAAGAGTTAATTATCCATATTCCTACCCACAGTTGTTTAATATGAATATAATTATAAGGAAACAATCAGGCAAATCAAAATTGAGGGATGGCCTGCAAAACAATTGTACTGAACTTGTTAAAATGTCACTGTTTTAAAAGACCAAAAGAAGTAGAAGGAAGAAGACAAGGAGGAGGAGTAGACAGCGATGGTGATGACAATGGTGACTAGGTAACTGCTCCAGATTGAAGGAGACCGAAGAGATACAAAGGACATGGTTAGGACACTTGAGAAAATTTGAATTTGAATTGTATATTACATAATACCATTTTATCAAATGTTTACCTTTCTGAATTAACATTGTAACTGTTGTACTATAGTTATGTAGGAGTATATGGAATTATAGATCTCTTTGAAGATACAGCCTGAAGAATTTAGGAGTGTAGTTTTATGAGGTCTATAACTTACCCTCAACCTCTCTGAGTGTTTCCTCATCTGCAAAGTCAGGAATATAATAATAGGGTTGTGGTGAAGATTAAAAGTGAAGACTGTATGTGTAAAGTCCTCTGGATATAGTTGGGGTGCTTCAGTCTTACTGGGACCTTGCTGTTGATGGATGGAGGATGGACTGAGAAGGCTTCCTTTTCAGCTTCCCTTTTTATGTTTAGCCTCTTCTCCCGGGGTCCGCATTACCTTTTTAGTTGGAGGTTGAAATCTGAAGGCATATGCAGGTGGACACTGGAATAGCCCTTGGTGGTTCTGAATCTCTGTACATGCTTGTACTAAAAGGGATGTTGGTTTTTGTTCCAAGGAAGATCTCTTCTCTTTGCCTCCCTGAAGTGAGATTTAAATTGCCCTCAAATCTCACCCTTCTGCATCTATGTTTATAATCCCCAACACTGAACTTTTATTCAATACAATACACTTTGCTCTTGAGAAGTTTAGAAGGCTCTTAGGCCTGCAATTCAAGGTTAAAGAAAACCAGAATATTGAACTTTGTGGATGAATGTCACAAAAAACAGCAATGTCCTTGCAGGCCACTTCTCTCAGAGCACTTCCAATGGCAAAGTCAAGTCAGCAAGCATTAACTGAGCACTTAGTGGGTACCTAAGACTGAGCCAGGTACGACTGGATATGAAAGAGTAGACAAAGGGATGCTAGATCCTCTGCCATCAAAAAGCTTACAGAGATTTACACAAAGTTCACACAAGTTTACACAAATAACAACACATGAAGCAGCATTCACAGGGAGAGAAAATACTTGAAAATCCTAAGTTAACGGAACCATTTTCTAAAATGATTTTCATCACGTGCTGGTTTGAAACTGTTGTGTACCTCCAGAAAAGCCATATTCTTTAATTGTCATTGAATATTACTGGGTGAGATCTTTTTTATTGTCCATGTATATGTGACCCACCCAATTGTGGGTGGAACATTTTCATTAGGTGGTTTCCATGGAAATGTGTCTCTACCCATTTAAGATGGGTTTGCCTCTGGAGTCCTTTAAGAGGGACCCATTTTCGAAAAAGTTTTAGAGCCTACACAGCCAGAGACCTTTGGAGATGCACAAGGAAAATTCCTCCTGGTAAGCTCTTTGAAAAAAAATGCCAGAGATCCCAGCAGATACCAGCCATGTGTCTTTGCAGCTGACAGAGATATTCTGACCCATTGGCCTTTCTTAAATCAAGGTATCTTTCCCTGGATGCCATAGTTTGGACATTTTTAAGACCTTAGAACTGTAAACTTGCAACATAATAAATTCCCTTTTTGAGGTGTTCCCATTTATTTATTTCTTCATACTCATGCTTTGGGTGTAAGGTCTAGGAAACCGCCTCCTATTATAAGAGTTAAAAGATATTTCCCTACATTTTCTTCTAAAAGTTTTATGGCCTTAGATCTAATGTTTAGGTCTTTGATCCATTTTGAGATCATTTTTGTATAGGATGTGAGATATGGATCCTTTTTCATTCTTTTGCACGTGGATATCCAGTTCTCTAGGCACCATCTATTGAAGAGACTGTTTTGTACTAGGTGAGTTGGGTTGACTGCCTTATCAAATGTCAATTGTCCATAGATGAGAGGGTCTATATTTGAACACTCTATTCAATTCCATTGGCCAGTATATCTATCTTTATTCTGGTACCATGCTATTTTGACCATTGTAGCTTTGTAATACGCCTTAAAGTCACGTAGGGTGAGACCTCTGACTTCATTTTTCTTTCTCAGGATACTTTTAGCTATTCAGGGCACCCTACCTTTCCAGATAAATTTGGTTATTGGTTTTTCTATTTCCGAAAAGTAAGTTTTGGGATTTAATTGGTATTGCATTGAATCTGTAAATCAATTTAGGTAGAATTGACATCTTAACTATATTTAGTCTTGCAATCCATGAACACGGTATGCCCCTCCATTTATTTAGGTCTTCTGTGATTTCTTTTAGCAATTTCTTGAAGTTTTCTTTGTATAGGTCTTTTGTATCTTTAGTTAAATTTATTCCTAAATATTTTATTCTTTTGGTTGCAACTGTAAATGGAATTTTTTTCTTGATTTCTCCCTCAGATTGTTCCTTACAAGTGTATAGAAATATCAAATATTTTTGAGTGTAGATCTTGTAACCTGCCACTTTGCTGTACTCATTTATTAGCTCTAGTAGTTTTGCTGTGGATTTTTTGGGGGGGTTTTCAACATATAGTATCATATCATCTGCAAAAAGTGAGGGTTTTACTTCTTCCTTTCCAATTTTGATGTCTTGTCTTTCTTTTTCTTG
Source organism: Myrmecophaga tridactyla (assembly GCA_004026745.1). Lineage (NCBI taxonomy): Eukaryota > Metazoa > Chordata > Mammalia > Pilosa > Myrmecophagidae > Myrmecophaga > Myrmecophaga tridactyla. The sequence goes on from PVIY010000077.1 coordinate 265,812, forward strand.
TCTAATTGCTCTGGCTAGAACTTCCAACACAATGTTGAATAACAGTGGTGATAGTGGACATCCTTGTCTTGTTCCTGATCTTAGGGAGAAAGTTTTCAGTTTTTCCCATTGAGGATGATGTTGGCTGTGGGTTTCTCAAATATTCCCTTTATCATGTTGAGGAAGTTCCCTTCTACCCCTATCCTTTGAAGTGCTTTCAACAAGAAAGGATGTTGAATTTTGTCATATGCCTTTTCTGCATCAATCGAGATAATTATGTGTTTTTTCTTCTTTGATTTGTTGCTATGGTGTATTACATTAATTGATTTTCTTATTTTGAACCATCCTTGCATACCTAGGATGAATCCTATTTGGCCATGGTGTATAGTTCTTTAAATGTGGTGCTGGATTCGATTTGCAAGAATTTTGTTGAGGATTTTTGCATCTGTATCCATTAGAGAGATTGGTCTGTAGTTTTCTTTTCTTGTAATATCTTTATCTGGCTTTGGTATGAGGGTGATGTTGGCTTCATGGAATGAGTTAGGTAGCCTTCCCTCCTCTTCAATTTTTTTTTGAAGAGTTTCAGCTGGATTCTTACTAATTCTTTCTTGAAAGTTTGTTAGAATTCACATGTGAAGCCATCTGGTCCTGGACTTTTATTTTGGGGGAGCTTCTTAATGACTGATTCAGTTTCTTTACTTGTGATTGGCTTGTTGAGGTCATCTATTTCTTCTACAGTCGATGTTGGTTGTTCATGCCTTTCTAGGAAGTTGTCTGTTTCCTCTACATTGTTTATTAGCATAAAGTTGTTCATAGTATCCTGTCATTACCTCCCTTATTTCTGCAGGGTCAGTGGTTATGTCTCCTCTTCCATTTCTGATTTTATTTATTTGCATCCTCTCTCTTTTTCTTTTTGCCAACCTTGCTAAGGGTGTATCAATCTTATTGATTTTCTCATAGAAGCAACTTCTGGTTTTGTTGATTTTCTCAATTGTTTTCATGTTCTCAATTTCATTTATTTCTGCTCTACTCTTCATTATTTCTTTCTTTTTGCTTGCTTTGGGGTTAGCTTGCTGTTCTTTCTCTAGTTCTTCCAAGTGGACAGTTATTTCTTTGATTTTTGCTTTCTTCTTTTTTGATATAGGCAATTAGGGTAATAAATTTCCCTCTTAGCACTGCCTTTGCTGCATCCCATAAATTTTGATATGTTGTGTTTTCATTTTCATTTGCCTCAATATATTCACTGATTTCTCTTGTAATTTCTTCCTTGACCCACTGGTTGTTTAAGAGTGTGTTGTTGAGCCTCCATATATTTGTAAATTTTCTGGCCCTCTGGCTATTATTGATTTCCAACTTCATTCCCTTATGATCTGAGAAAGTGTTTTGTATGATTTCAATATTTTAAATTTATTGAGACTTGCTTTGTGACCCAGCATATGGTCTATCCTTGAGAATGATCCATGAGTACTTGAGAAAAAAGGTGTATCCTGCTGTTGTGGGGTGTAATGTTCTATAAATGTCTGCTAAGTCTAGCTTATTTACTGTATTATTCAAATTCTCTGTTTCTTTATTGATCCTCTGTCTAGATGTTCTGTCCATTGATTTGAGTGGGGAATTGAAGTCTCCAACTATTATGGTAGATGTGTCTATTTCTCTTTTCAGTGTTTGCTGCACGTATTTTGGAGCATTCTGGCTCAGTGCATAAATATTTATGATTGTTATGTCTTCTTGTTGAATTGTTCCTTTTATTAATACACGTCCTTCTTTGTCTCTTTTAACTGTTTTACACTTGAAGTCTAATTTGTTGGATATTGGTATAGCTACTCCTGTCTTTTCTGATCATTATTTGCATGAAATATCTTTTCCCAACCTTTCACTTTCAACCTATGTTTATCCTTGGGTCTAAGATGCATTTCCTGTAGACAGCATATAGTTGGGTCCTGTTTTTTAATCCATTCTGCCAGTCTATATCTTTTGATTGGGAAGTTTAATCCATTAACATTTAGTGTTATTACTGCATGGGTAGTACTTTCTTCTACCATTTTGCCTTTTGGATTTTATATGTCATATCTAATTTTCCTTCTTTTTACCTTTACTGATAGTCTTCATTTCTACACTCTTTTCCACACCTCTCTCTTCTGTCTTTCCATATCTGTCTCTAGTGCTCCCTTTAGCATTTCTTGCAGAGCTAGTCTCTTGGTCACAAATTCTTTCAGTGATTTTTTTGTCTGAAAATGTTTTAATTTCCCCAATTTTTGAAGGACAATTTTGCCGGATATAGAATTCTTTGTTGGCAGCTTTTCTCTTTTAGTAACTTAAACATATCATCCCACTGTCTTCTCACCTCTGTGGTTTCTGCTGAGAAATCTATGCATAGTCTTATTGGGCTTCCCTTATATGTGATGGATTGCTTTTCTCTTGCCACTTTCAAGACTCTCTCTTTCTCTTTGACATCTGACATTCTGATTAGTAAGTGTCTTGGACTATGTCTATTTGGATCTATTCTGTTTGGAGTGTGCTGCACTTCTTGGATCTGTAATTTTAAGTCTTTCATAAGAGTTGAGAAATTTGCAGTGATAATTTCCTCCATTAGTTTTTCTCCTCCTTTTCCCTTCTCTTCTTCTTCTGGGACACCCACAACATGTATATTCATGTGCTTCATGTTGTCATTCAATTCCCTGAGTCCCTGCTCATGTTTTTCCATTCTTTTCCCTATATTTTCTTTTGCTTATCAGATTTCAGATGTCCTGCCCTCCAGTTCATTAATCCTAACTTCTGCCTCTTGAAATCTAACATTGTAGGTTTTCATTGTTTTTTTTCATGTCTTCTACTGTGCCTTTCATTCCCATAAGTTCTGTGATTTGTTTTTTCAAACTTTCAGTTTCTTCTTTTTGTTCATTCCTTGTCTTCTTTATATCCTCCCTCAATTCATTGATTTGATTTTTGATGAGGTTTTCCATGTCTGTTTGAACATTCTGAATTAATTGTTTCAACTCTTGTTACTCACTTGAATTGTTGGCTTGTTCCTTTGACTGGGCCATATCTTCAATTTTCTTAGTATGATTTGTTATTTTTTGCTGGTATCTAGGCATTTAGTTTATTCTGGAGATTTTTTTTCACTTTTTTTACCTAGGATTTTCTTGCTGCTGACTTTGTTGTCTATGTGTTCTTTGACATTCAGTTCAGCTTATTCTAGACCTCTAGCTTAGGTTTTGTTTAACAGATCAGAATTTTTCAGTTCTTGTTTTCCTGTTTCTTGCCCTGCCTGTATGGTACCTTTTTTTCTCTCCCTTAGGAGGGTCTACTTAGGTACTATAGACCCCAGCCATATTTTCCCAGGCCAAACTGGCCTCCTCTCAGGAGGAAAGAGTCACCTGCATCAGTTTTCCCTGAGGGTGAGACCCAGCAGGTTGAAAGGCTTTCCTATGAAGCCTCTGGACTCTGTGTTTTTCCTATTCTGTCCAGTATGTGGTGCTTTTCTGCCTGTGGGTCCTACCAGCATAAGGTGATGTGGTACCTTTAACTTCAGCAGAAATTATCACTGAAAATTTCCCAACTCTTATGAAAAACTTAAAATTACAGATCCAAGAAGTGCAGCATACCCTAAACAGAATAGATCCAAATAGATGTACTCCAAGACACTTACTAATCAGAATGTCAGATGTCAAAGAGAAAGAGAGAATCTTGAAAGCAGCAAGAGAAAAACAATCCATCACATGCTGGGGATGTGGTTGAGACAGAGCAGAGGTTGTAGGCTGGCTTTAATCACTTCAGTTTTCCAGACCCTGGGGTCTGAATTCCTTGAGGGAGGAATTCCACCTGAGCTGGGCCCCATGCCTCTCCTGGGGAAGGCACAGGCTCCTGACAAACACTCGAATAAGCTTAATTCTGCCAATGTCTGGGGCTATTGGAGCCTGAGAAGCCCTGTAGCTGTATCCAAAGAGTAGTCAAGCCGTAGAAACACAGCCAAAAAAAAAAAAAGAAAAAGAAAAATCCTTTTCAGAGCAGGACCTCCACCCCTTGGGTTTGCCAATCAAGAGCTTAAGCTGGTATGTTGCTTTGTGTATCTCCAGGTCCTATGTGCCCCCTCCTTTCCTTCAGGACCCAGACCCTTTCAAGTATCATGTGCTATCCAATCCAAAAAAACCTGTGGTTTTTTTTTTTCTTTTTTCTTTTTCCATCAGCCCTGCCCCCTCTGTGCCGGGGCAAAACCCAGCAACCTCAGACTTTACTTGATATTTTTAGTTGTTAGAATTTGTTAATTAATTCCGCAATTGGAGCTTGGTTGCACGCAGCCCCTGTTGCTGATAAAGTTTTTTTCCTTTCCCTTCTGAGAAGCAGCCTGTGGGGGAGGGGCGCCAGCTCTACAGCTTGGGGACTCATGGTTCTGGGTGGGATTGCAACCAGTCCAGCTTGTCCAGACCGGGGTACACTGTGTGTCTGGTCACTGATGTGTCCCGGAAGTTGTTCTATTCTGTTCTGTTCCTGGCTATTTACTAGCTGCTCTGGAGGATGAACTAAATCCCACACCTCACTAAGCTGCCCTCTTCTCTTTACCTAAATTCCCTTTTTAAAAGCTGTTCTGTTTCTGGTATATTGCATTCTGGCAGCTTTAACAAACTAAAACAGATTTTGGTGCCTGGGGAGTGGGGTACTGCTGTGGTTTGCAAATACCAAACCTGTTGGTAGAGCTTTTTAAATGGATAAGGGGAAGATTCTAGAAGACTTGTGAGGAGCTTGACAAGACCTCGAATGCTTAGAAGACACTGTTCATAGAAATGTGGACTCTAAAGATACTTCTGTTAAGGCCTTAGACAGAAATGATGCACGTGTCATTGCAACCTGGAAGGAAGGTGATCCTATTTTTAAAGTGGCAAAGAATTTGCAAAATTGACTACTGGTTTTGGATGAGAAGAAAATTTTAAAATCCAGGAGCTGGGATACTTTGCTGAAGAGATTTCCAAATTAAATGTGGGGAGTGCAACCTGGTTTCTCCTTACAGCTTATAGTGAAATGCAATAGGAAAGAGATAAGCTGAGAACTGAAATCTTTGGTAAAAAGAAACCCAGAAATTGATGGTCTGGAAAATTCGGGACTTCCAGGAAGGGAGACTTCAGAGAATAGTGCCCCGAGTGAAGACTTAACCAAACATGGAAGCAGTCAGCCATTTCAGAAAAAGCCAGGATTTCAGATGGAGTTATCCAGAAGGGATTCGTGGAAAGTCCATTTGTCTGATGGCCATGATCACTGCATACAGCTTAGAAAACTGACAAGAGTGTTGTGGGATCTGTATAAACAGAACCACTGCCAGTCTGGACTAAAAGGGACAGAAATGGGACAAAATGGAGGAAAAACGACTTCAGAGGCAGAATCATGGAAGCTAAGGTCTGAAGCCAAGAAACCTCAGGCCAGAAAAGTGACCCACCCATGCACTTGGAAAGGGTGAGTTTGCCCTGAAAGCAGAGGAAGGGCCTTTCACCCAGGTGTTCTGGAAGATTTGTGCTTCTCCAGGCCTCAGAGAGGGTGGAATGCATAAACCAACAGCTTGGCTGCCACCCCATTGTTCTGGAGGGGTTGAGCATGTATCCTGGAGATGGCAGAGATCTTGGGTGTGGCCTCGATGTTTGGAGAAGGTGGAGCTGAGAGAAAGGTCCTCCTAATGTGTCCCAGTGTTGCAATCAACCCAGCATTTGGTGAGAGCAGGGCCTCTGCATAGGCCCTTGGAAAGGGTGGGACTGCTGCTTTCTACAGCACTGAGAATAATGACTCTCAGACTTTGAAATATAATGGAATTTGCCCTGCAGGTTTTCAGAACTGTTTGGGTCCTGTGACCCCTGTGTTCCTTCCAGTTTCTCCCTATGGAAATGGAAACATTTATCCTATGACTATCCATCTTTTGTGTGGTGGCAGCAGATAACTTGTTCTGAGTTTTATGGGTCCAGAGCCAGAGGAGAATTTTGCCTTAACACAGACCATGCCTGTAGCTGATTTTGATAAGATTTTGTACTGTTTCTAACTTTGTACTGTATTTGTACTGTTACTGAAATGGTTTAAGCCTTTGTGGTATTGTAATGAATGAATGTATTTTGTATATGTAAAGAACATGTCCTTTGGGGTGAATGTGGTGGTTTGAAACTGTTGTGTACCCCAGAAAAGCCATGTTCTTTAATCCTGGTTCAATATTGTTGGGTGGGATCTTTTTTATTAAGTTTTTTCCATAGAGATGTATCTCTAGCCATCCAAGGTGGGGTTGCTTACTGGAGCCCTTTCAGAGGAACTATTTTGGAAAAAGCTAGAGAGTCCACACAGCCAGAGACCTTTGGAGATGCAGACAGAAAACCTCCCTGGGGTAGCTGTTTAAAGAAGCTGAGAGAGAAAGCTAACAAACGTTGCCATGTGCCTTCCCAGCTGAAGAGGTGTCCAGTAGCTAAAGGCCCCAGCAGACACCAGCCATGTGCCTTCCCAACTGACAGATTTTTTCTGGACATCATCAGCTTTTCTTGAGTGAAAGTAACCTATTGTTGGTGCCTTAATTTGGACATTTTCACAGCCTTACAACTGTAAATTTGCTACTCAATAAATTCCCTTTTTTAAAGCTGTTCCTTTCTGATAAATTGCATACCGGTAGCTTTAGCAAACTAAAATACACCACAACGTGGGTCCCTGGTGGAAAAAGGCTAAAGTCACCTTGAGTCTTGGGGAAAGACTATCACAGGAGTTTCTTAACCAATTTTGTGCCATGGGCCTCTTTAACAATTAATTTAAACTTGTGGACTCCTCTCAGAATAATATTTTTGAGTGTAAAAAAATTTAAACATATAAGATCATGTATCAATAAATGAATTATATTGAAATACAGTGGGTCCAATGATTACCCAAATTTTGAAGCAGTGATAAGTATTGATGCTATTTTAAGATCAGGACTGACTTATCCATGAGTCACTGCAGACACAATCACTAATGATTAGGGATGCTAAAAATTATTTTGATTTCTTTAAAATCAGAAGAAAACATGAATTTAGGTTGAATAATATGTTTTCATATACTATATTAATAAATTTGTTGTTATACCAATATAGTCATCAAATATAATTTTTTATGGGGAAAGAGAAGAATGCCTAGAACCTAAGAAAGTCATAATGTGGTCCTGCAACAACTGAGATACCTGCAACAATTTGAACGTATCTGTGACTTCTCTGGGTGACCAAGTCATAATTTCTGCTAATACTGCTACAGCTTGTTGCTATATTCATAATTGAAGGAAATACTAAATTTCAGATAAAGAACTCCTGGATCATTTAGAAAGCCTTTTGCTGTCCTTATCAGAAAACCCTAACTCGAATTGATTGAAACAATTAGGAAATGCATTATCTCACCCAATGATAGGTGCAGAGATAGGACAGGTGTTAGAATATCAACCTAGATGTTTTCCATCTCTTCACTCAGCCCTTCTCAGAATATCTGCAGGTTTCTTCCATGATCACAAAAATGGCTACACAGGTAACAGGTGTAACATGCAAACAGGGCAATGTCCACCAATGAAAGAAAGGTGACAGTTTCTTAAGAACAAAGATATCTTTCCAGAGGTCTCTAGACAGACTCCCTTCCCCTACCCATGGGCTCACAGCAAGTTACAGTCAAGGGGATGTGGCTGACTTGGGCTGTTGGAAGTTACTTTGAGCCTGAGAGGGGGAGAGCCACATTCCTGAACAGCACTGAGGTCCAGTTAGCCTGGGAGAAGAAGAACATGTCTATGGAGAGGCCACGAGTACAGTCAGCCACTGAAGGGCTGAGTCTAGATCTAAATCTTAACACATATGGCCAGGTGGGGAGGAGGGAGGCACTTCATTTAGGGGTAGCTGCTTAAACAATGGCACAAGGATGAAAAAAAATAGAAATGAATGGGGTGTCTGGCATCTAAGGGGACAATTCAGGTTCTGGATTGGATTCAAATATATGGCAGAAGTTCACAACAGTGGAAGACAAAATGGGAGAGATGAAATTACGGAGTGCCCTGACCAAGGAGTTCTAACACAATCCAAAGGAAAGACAGCGTGGGTTTCTCAGGAGAGGAGTGGTGAGTAGTGAGTAATATTTAAAGGAAAACCTGTCTGAATACAGCCAGCTTACCAAATTTTAATGTTCTAAAAAGTTCAAATCCTGTCTTAATTTTATTCCTCTTTTTGGCAAACCTGGAGCATAGAAGCTAGAGATGAAGCAGTTTCTCCTTAATTGTGTTATTGCCAAGGGAGGCTGGCCTGCCAGAGAATGCAACCTGCAATATAGAAAATATTAATGCATGCATTCTAGATTGCTCTGGTGAAATGTGGAGTCTACTTCTAATTTGCTACCACAGTGCTAAGATTTTTTCCCTTTCAGTGACTTTATCTTTCCAATGGGCTGGAAAAACAGTTTCAACTGCCAGACCCCCCAAATATCTCTGCAGATCCTGCTGGAAATAAGTCCTCATTCCTTCCATTTCTCTTACTTCCGTAACCTCTTTCCCATAATTTGCCCTTGGCAAGACCACTTGTCCTATGAGCAACCCTTAGAGATCATGGGGCCAAGTTGAAGCAACACCTCCCTGCACCTCTTCACAAGACCACGCTTTGAGGGCAGGAGCTGTCCTTCTTCTCCAGCCACCCAGAAGCCTACTTGATTAACAGGGCAAGCCCAGCATGTAGAGACCTTTGGGTAGGGGCTCAGAGGACAGAAATGAAGTTTCAAAGTTGTTTTGCCCTAGTAACTTATTTGCTCCACAGAGTAGATTAATTTCATACTGGCAAAATCCATGCACTTAGTAATTATCTAGATCATGGAAAACGTGCCAGTGAACCAACTGCCACATGAAATATAATTTTAAAAGAAGAATTCTGGGGTTTTCTCCAGTACTCCAAGCCAGTATTTTCTTACAATGATCCACGGTGTATCTCCTGCCATGACTTGGCTTGTCAGCTCAGGACCCATATTTCAAACTCCCACCACCTACCCCAACTCCCCTCCTACTTCAGTGACTCCTTCTATTCTTAGTAAATCATTCCCTGTAGGGGACAAGCCCTTTGTGAGCCAATCCCCCTAATACTCCCCACCATACCCCATATACCAGCCATACACGGCAAATCCCTTGCAGTTCCCCCAAAGGCCCTCTGTTCTCTAGGGCTTCTGCCTTTGCACATGATCTTCCCTCTGCCTGGAATTCCTTACACTCAGCCTTCTCTCCTGGTTTACTTCAGGTCATTCAGAATGCAGTTCAGGAACCGTCTGTTTATGGTGTTCATGACTGCCACGCACAGTGAAGCTCTCATCCATGCTTTGCCTCAGTCTCCATGGCTCTAGCTCATGATTATATGTATCTGTTTCCTTTCTTTTACCCACAAGGTTGAGTAGAGGCCTTGGCCTTTCATGTTTGTACCCCTTGCTCAGGGCCTTGTTTTCTCTTCCAGGGACTCCCTCTTCACAGCCTCCAGAGTTATATTGCTAAACACATTCAACTCCACCTCTCTTCTCCTTAAACTCTTCTATTGCTCCCCATTGCTTCATCTCTGTTGTCCTAAGTATTAAAGGCTCTTACCAACCTGAGCCCAAATTTCTCCTCCATGTTCCTCTTCTAGCACTTCAAGCCACACACCTGTACCACAGTCAGGAGTTCCTGAAAAGGATCAAAAAATGTCTCTCCTCTATGTTTTGGCCCATGAAATTTCTTCTTTTTCCATACCCAAGAAGCAAATTCCAATTTCAAGACCAGGTGAAATGTTACCTTAAAAGTCATTAGCCCCTAAGGCAGAATCCATTACTTCTCTAGAGTCTGATGATGTGAGGTTCTGCTCAGCTGCAGTTCCAATCTTCTTGGTTGCAGGCTGAGCTCCTGCCTGAAGGAAACCTCAGCTGCATTAGCAGATGGCCGCTGGAATTTGCTGAGATGCCTTCGGCCTTCTGCTCTGAGCATGAGGTGACCCAGGGAGCAGAGAGCTGAAGCAGAAACTTCCCCCACCACACATCCCACACAAGCACACACAGCATAGATTCACATACCCTGATGGCCCTTCAACACTGGTAGGCTTCTGTCCTGAGTGCTGGCCAGGAACTCCGTTCTTCTTTGTCACTGAATCTCTGTCCTGAACTGCATCCAGTGTGGCCAGGGATGCCTCTTTGGTGCTTTTACAGGCTCCATTCCAGCAAGCCTTATTCAGCTCCAGGACATGGAAGACCATTGGATCCACCATAGGCAGGCATCATGGAAACCCCTTTCTTTGGTGAGATCCAGTTAAATCTTTCTGAAGAGTGTAAGGAAGGGGCTCTACAAATCTGCCATCTGTCCTCTCTTCAACTCTTCACACAATCTGGTATGTGGTTTTCTCAGGCAGCCACTGTGGAGTGGATGAGTGTGGAGAGGTGCACTATTCTATCCTTTCTCACATGGCCCTTCCAGACACACCTCCCTAAGCCTCAGGTCAAGGCCACTGGAAGGACAGCTCAGTGTCTGCCCTTCAAACTAACTGACTCCATGGTACCCCTGCTACAGATAGATGCCCACGGTCAGTGGAGGCAGAGGATGATCTGCCAGAAGGGCAAGTGATAGGGATGTGTCTTGCCCATAGAGTACAAAACAATAATACATCCAAGTAAAAGGTGGTCTGCTTTTTATTATCACTATGCATGGGCAATTCCACATAAAGACTATGATAAAATACTGTTCTCCTCCAAAATATTTTGTGGGTCTAAAGTCTAAATAAATTCTATGGTTATTTTTGAGTTTTTATCTTATACATAATGTAGACTTCAAATTAGCAAATGGGGTTACTCATCTGTTTTTATACATTGTGTTCTACATAAAAGTTGATTTTGGAGAACTTCCAGTTACACGATTTCACACACACACACCCAGACTCAGATGTACTGACTCAGATGCACCAGGATAAGTTCAGAAAGGTCAGAATCCTCCTGCATTGACTCGGAGGCAGTTGCTTAGCCAATTCCTGGGAACTACGCATCCCCACATTTCAATAGTGGAGTTGACACAAACAAGAATACAGTAATTATAAAGTTCAAGAAATAGAACATCAGTTACTTCAGTGCTGTCATTCTAGGTAACCACGTGGAGCTTTTGTATATAAAAATGTGAACGGTGGAATAGAATATGAACTGTGAGGTGTGGTTTTTCTTCCCTTTTTTAACTGTGGTGAAATTCATATAACATCAAATTAACCCACTTAAAGTGTACAATTCCATGGCATTTAATACTTGCACAATATGATACAACCATCATCTATATCTTATTTCAAACCATTTTCATCACCCCGAAAGGAGACACCTTCTTCATTAAGCAGTTACTTCATATTCCTCCCTCACCCTCATTTTTGACTGGTTAGTACAAATTTTAGTTCACTGATTAATTTTACAAATTTTTAAATATTTTTAAATTGTAATTTCTTCTTAAGCTATTCTTCTTTAATTATTTTTATAAACTGTAATGTAATCATCCAGTATAATAATTATTTCTCTCCCTTTTTATCAAAAACTAAATTAATGTTATAAAATATAATAATTTCCTTTTTGCTTTTTATTCTATACTATTTGCTTTATTTATGTTTTGTTGGGACTATGATATATACTAAATTTAATAAGGAAATATATATTCTTTGTGGGTTTTTTTCACTCTTATTATCTATCCAATTATATGGTTGTTATTGAAAATGATTTTCTCATATAGAGTGAATCTCATGAAGTCGCTTCTTTCAAGCATTCTTCTTAGTGGGAAGGCATTTCTAAAAATCAATAAGCAAACTGGGAAGTATTAAAAAATAATATCTCTTCTATAAGTACAACCAAATGTCTGTGCCATGCCAGACGCATGGTGACTTCCTGACTCTACGTATGTGTTAGTTTCCTAAGGCTGCTTTAACAAAGTAACCCAAACTGGGTTGCTTAGAGCAATGGAAATTTATTGTCTCACAGTTCTGGAGGTTAGAAGTCCCAAATTGGGGTGTCAGTAGGGTTGGTTCTTTCCAGAGGTTCTGAGGGAGCATCCATTCCATGCCTCTTTTGGACTTGTGGCTGCCAGCAGTCCTTGAGTTCCTTGGCTTATAGACGCATCACTCAAATCTCTGCCTCCATCTTCACATGGTGTTCTCTCTTGTGCCTATCTGTCCCTCTGTCTGAATTTCTCTCTTCTTATAATGACATCAGTCATCTTGGATTGGGGCCCATTCTAATCCAGTAGGATCGTATCTTAACTAATTACATCTGCAAAGTCAATTTCCAAATAAGGTCACATTCAGTGGTACCTGGAGTTAAGACTTCAACATATCTTTTTGGGGTACATTAATTCAACCCATAATATGTCCATGGTTCCATTTGCATATTTACCTCTAGCAGCCCTCACTCAGCTTTAGCAATGGGAGATTATTTGAGCCAGTTGGGTATCTGGATCCCTGTTACTGGAGGATTATATTTGTCTAAAGTTTAGATGGATGTCTTACCATTGAAGAAAGACTGAGATAATGAGACCCATTATCTATTCCAAAGAGCTTAATGGGTGTCATAACCAAATTGGCTTAGGACTTTCAACTCTCTGCATTGCAGTGAACCTCATACACAGAAGCAAATGCACCAGGAGGCTGATGCAGCTTAAGCTTTGAGGCTCCTGACTTGCACAGACACTCCCAAGGCTCTATACCTAGTCCTGTCTTCATAATTTATAATCTTTTTCTTAAAAGAGGACACCCACACTCACCCCCCTCAAAATTATATAAGCTTTTATCACCACAAACCCTGGATCGACTCTCGCTCCTATATGTTCCTTTCATGGACTTGCATGAGAATTTCCAAGATCCTTTGGCCTCAGGTGGAACTGCTGGGTCATAAAGTACACATGTCCTTAACTTGATTAGTTAATGGCAGATTATTCTCCAACCCCCACTCCCCTCTGCAGTTGGAATCTCTATCCCCACATGCCTGCTAGCACTTGGCATCATCCAGCTTTCTAAATTTGCCAGGCTAATGGCTTTAAGCCTTACAGCACTAAGTGGCCTGAGAGTGTAAGATGATCTCTCATCACAGCTTTAATTTGCATTTTTCTAATTACTAATGAGTCTAAGCAGTTTGTTCATATCCTTCTCAGGGTCTTGCATTTCACTTTTAATGAATTGTCTGCTTATATATCTAATCCATTTGTGTCGATTTGAAACTATTATGTACCCCAGAAAAGCCATATTTTAATCCTGATCCAATCTTATGAGGCCAGACCTATTGTTTAGGATGGGAAACTTTGACTGGATTGTTTTCATGGAGATGTGACACACCCATTGTGGGTGTGACATTTTTGTTAGATGAAGATGTAACTCCACCCATTCAAAATGGGTTTTGATTAGTTTACTAGAGTCCTTTAAAGGGGAAACATTTTGGAGAAATCTCCGAAGCAGACGCTTAGAGAACAGTTGCTTCAGAGCTGACAGAGACACAGATATTTGGAGATGTTTGACGTACTGATGGAGAGAGCAGTTGCCTAGACATGAGGAGAGCCCAGCAGACATCACCATGCCTTCCCATGAAATACTAAGTAGGCCAGAACCTGCAGAGAGTCAAAGGAAGGCAAGATATGAAACCCAGTCCCAGAGAAGCCAAGTGAGGAACTCCCACAGGAAACAGGTTGAAAGCAACAGAGCCCAAGAGCAAGGTACTAGCAGAAGCCAGCCATGTGCCTTTCCAGCTGACAGAGGTGTTCCAGATGACATCAGCTTTTCTCGAGTGAAGGTAGCCTCTTACTGCTGCCTTAATTTGGACATTTTCATGCCATATTACTGTAAACTTGTAACTTAATAAATTTTAAAAGTCATTCCATTTCTGGTATATTGCATTCTGGCTGCTTTAGCAAACTAATCATTTTTCTTTGGCTGTACTGCTTTTTCTTGTTGAATTATGGGTGTTTTTTGTATATTAGGTATCTATCCATTTCAGCTTTTGGACATTTCCCAATCTGTCATCCTTCCCTTAAATTCATCCAAAGTGTCACTTGTTAGTAGAACTCCTTACTTTTGATGTATCACATCTATCAATTTGCCATACTTTTTGCACTTTTGCAAGCTTGTTTAAGAAACCTTTACCCACCTCAAGCTATAACCTTATTCTTCTACATTCTCTCCTACTAATTTCATGGTTTTACTTTTTTTATTTAGGTATTTAATCCATTGATAATCTCCTCTGTTTGTACTGCTAGACAGGGATCTGGTTTTGTTTTTCTCCATCATTTCATTCATTTTTCACCCCATCTACTTAATAATCCACTCTTCCCCTATTGATCTGTAGTGACCATTTTGTTATAATGATTTCACAGGTAAGCACAGAGGTGACTGTGAGCTTTCTATTCCACACTACTGCCACATTAAAAACAAATTTGTAAGGTGTCTTAGCATTTGCTAGGAAAAATTTCCCCCTTTACTCTTCCATTTCAAGATTGCTTTATCTACTTGTGGCACATTTATTTTTCCCTATAATTTAAGCATATGTGAATCAATTTTCTCAAAAACTTATTCCAAGTAGAATTTTAATTGGGATAGCATTGAATTTGTAAATTAATTTGGGAATAGCTGATACCTTTATCATTTAAATCATGTTATCTTAGACTTGATAAGTGTGGTGGTTTGGAGCTGTATGTACCCAAGAAAATCACATTCTTAAATCTAATTCATTTCTGTGGGTGTGAACCCATTGTAAGGTGGACCTTTTGCTGGGGCTACTTCCGTTAAGGTGTGTGTGGCCCAGGACTAATAGGCTCTTAATCCTATTACTAGAGCCCTTTATAGTAGAATGAATTCAGATACAAGAGATAGAGAAAGCCATAGGAAGTAAAAAGCTGAAATCAACGAAACCCAGAAGAGAAAGGAGAGGCCAGTAGACACTGCCTTGTGTCTTGCCATGTGATGGAGGAGCCAAGGGTTGCCGGCAGCCAGACCAGATGGCCAGAGTCACTGGGGAGAAGGCATCCCCTAGGTAAGGGCTTGATTGGACTTTTTCCCAGCCTCAAACATGAGTGAAAAGATTCCTACTGTTTAACCGAACTTATTTCATTATATTTGCTCGAGCAGCCTAGGAAACTGATTAGAATGTCTGTGGAGAGAGAGTTGCAAGGCAATGAAAATACTTAAACATTCAAGAATGTCTTTGAGAGGGCCAAACCCTGCCCTCTCCATTGGCTTCCATGCTGGAAACTGGGGCAGTGAAAGCCTCATGCTGGTTAAGGGGGAGCCAGGAATAGAGGGAAGAAGTTCTTTACTTCCCTGGGTGTAGGCTGGGAGCTCTGCAGGCATCTAAGAGAAGCCCCCACCTGGCATGACACCTGCAATGGCTGAGTGAGGAGTTGAGGCATTATTTCCGAGGCCCCACTCAGCAGCAAGAAGAAGAGAAAGCAGCTGAGTGCGTCTGAGTGCCTTTGCAGAGGCAAAGGAGCCTGTGACCCGGTCAAGAGAATGTGGAATGTGTGGACCCAGTGACTGGAAGACTTGTTGGGCTTGGAAGCAAGAATGGCAGATGCCAGCACATGACTATGAAGATAAGATGTGACGAGTTTCAGCTTAGTAGATGCCAGTGGAGGACAGAGGGTAGTGGTGAGCCAGAAACTTCCTCTCACCAGACACCTGGGTACTGCACTGTTCTCTCCTTCTCCACCACAACTTGGATGGCCTCCAGGGAGAAGGGGACACAGGCGGAGGGGAAAAAAAGCAGAAATTGGCTATTTATTCAGAAAAGACTCAATTTTAATCCAAAAGTTATCTTGAATTGTTAAGTTCAGTTTTGTGGAAATAAATACTTACTTTTTTTGGTAAAACCCCTGATCTGTTGAATTATGGTGGCTCTATAAATTTCAAACCTACAATACCACTTTTTATGTCTGCAGACTGGATTTCAGCAGTAGAGAAAATCTGGTTATAAGGGGCTTGGAGAATGAACCAAATGAATATGAAGTAACCATGGTAAGACAGGTAAAGAGATAAGAGGTATAAAGAAACCAAAAGCTTTGCTTTCCATGAAAGTGAGTGAATGACAGATAATTGTGGACTAAATGTTCTTTTCAGTCCTCATTCTGCCTCTGAATTTAATCAAGTCCTGTAAGGTTTTTCTGGAATGCTCCAGAGACCATGGCTCTGCCCACAAGAGCTCTTCCAGGTCTTGGAAACTAAACTGCAGTGGAGGGCTTCCAGTGCAGCCTTCTATTGGCAGGTAACGTCCCTGCCACACAGGAAGTGCCCAACTCACTGAGGGCTGGCTGGTTTCCCGCCGCAGCCATGTGGCCCCCATCTCAGATGGAATGCACACCCCCTCCTGCAGCTCAGCCTCCTGCAGATGGACTGGGAAGCCCTTTTCCCCTGTGGTAAGATATGAGCGTGGCTTTCCTACGGTCCTTGTTTGTGGATAAAAATGTTCTCTAAGGAAAGGCAGCAGTTGTTGCAAAGAAGCACCTTTCAGGAGCTCGGCGTGTTTTCCATGCCTAACCCCTTCTAGCATAAGTACAGGAAGAGCCCCCTCCCTCTCTTTTCCCTTGCCCATCTCTAGGGAACCCAGAGGAGTAGAGACAGGGCTGCCTCTGCTCTGGAGAGCCTCGTCCCATGCTACTTTGGGCACCGGCTGCCCTCTCTGCCTTATCTGCCAAGGGGACCCTGTCCCGTCCTAGCCGCTGGTTGCCAGGTCCAAACAGGCCTCTCCTCTCACCCCAACCTTCTATGACTCTGCTAGCCGGCAGCCAGCCTCTTCCATACTTGATTTGCAGGGGATTCAGAAACTTTGGCTACTTGGTCTTCACCCATCATGAGATTTTTGTCACAGAGTTGGCTCCAGAACCTTCTGTCCAAGCCTTTCCCTCTGTCACTGTCACAGTCACCCAGGAGCTATGACAGAGACCGTGTGGCTCGCAAAACCTAAAATATTCACTATCTGCCTTTTTACAGAAAACTGTGCTGACCCCTGGTCTAGACAGAGCCTTCCCTTTCCCTCCTTCTCCTGGCTATACAGAGCGAAAGCTTTCACTGCTTTCAGAATAGCGGGGGAAAGCAGACAGAACAACTTCCACCACTAGACCAGCTGTCACCAGCGGGACCCAGGCTTTCATATGGATCAATACATATACCTGCTACTGTAAACGATCATCAATGGCTCAAAGTTTGAAAATACTCTTCATAACCAAACTGAATACTATATGTCTTTTGGACTAAAAGTTTACTGCCTTCTTGTAATAAATTACTCTCTTTTTCAATGTGTCAGGTAACTCTTCTGTCACATTGTAAAAAAAAAATAATTATGAGGGGGTTGTTATGACCTCTCCTGGCCCCAACTCTTCTGGTTTCTCTCTAAGCCATCATACCAAGTTTTATTTTCTTGACATTTCCCTGTTTACATTTCCAAGAAAGAAATGGTGATTAACCGGCTTTTATGTGTGTGTGTGCCAAGTTATAAGTTGCTGATCAGCCTATTGATGAGCTGCCTTTTGGATGGTTTCTGCCCTAAGCCAATCAGCTCCAGGGACAAGGTGATATCTGGCAAAGCATAACCACTTTGGGTTTCCCCTAGTTAGTGGGAACGACACCTCAAAGGAGCAACTTGTCTACCATGGAGAAAGACACAGATACAATTAACCCTTTGCTGGGATACCATTATGAGCCAAATGCACTGGGCAAGCATGGCAGCACAGATAGAAGAGAAAGAAGAGAACCCACAACCAGGCAGGATTAGGGCTAGAGGAACTTCTTGTCAGCAACGATCATTCCTCCAGGGGTAGCCAGGTGGTCAGTATCCAGAGAAATTAGCAACTTCAGGCTTTGTATTGTATCCAAAGGGACAGAGCCATGGCTGTCAGGCAGATAGGATGGCCTGACTGTGGGTGATGGGTCCGCTCAGCTAGTGATGGGTTATACACTATTAGGGGTAGGGTTCAGTCTCACAGAGGAGAGACGACAAGGGCTAGGGAGGATCTCCATGTTGTCTGGAGTTCAGAGAAAGCCACTAATCCCAGTGGGGCAGACATGGAAGATAAGGGCTCACTCTTATGGAATGGGCATGCTTGTGTGTGCATGGGTGTGTGTGTTTGCATTGGTGGAGTACCCAGCTTGAGACAACTTGTGGGTACCCAGCCACCATAACACTAAGGATCAGTAGTGACACAAATAACCTGAGAGTAGTCCCAGAGACACGTCTTTGGCTCATGATCACATGGAGTTGGCCAGCAGCACAGGGCACCTATGTCCATTTCTGAGAGGCTGGGGAAGCTTGGAGCATGGAGTTAGTGAGGAACTGGGGTGATTCTTCAGTTCACCTCGACAGAAGTGTTTATCAGAAACAAAGAGGTGAGAATTGGCATGGCCGTAGAGAACCAGAAAGTTCAGGTTGCATCTAATATCTTCCCCTTGGACCAGAAGCAGCCCACATAGGTAAGGAGGTTGTGAGGGAATCTAGAAGGTAAATTACTCTCAGTTGAAACACAGACTGAGGTCCATCGGGGAAACCACCTAATAGACCAACTCTCTATTAAGATTAGTAAGAACATGTGAAGAAGAAAGCTCTATTATAGGGGTAAGTCACTCTTCATTTTCAAAGAACAGGGCCTCGTGGGCCTTTTTAATTGCTCTTTAATTAATGGTTTCTGTAACTCCCATAGGTTCACTATGAAAAAATTGTTCAGGTGGCTGCCCAAAGTGCTTTAGCTGTCTCCGTCTAAAGTCAACAGCAGAAGCCTTACTAATTAGTAAAGTGAATGACAGAAATGGCTTCTCACCGGTAAAATTAGTGATCTGTTCATTAAGATGAAGGATGTAAAAATGGGCTTTCACTGTTGAGCCTAACAGTGTGTGAGTTAAGTGCATCAGCTTATTAGGCACACTCTGCAAATTCACATAAGCTGGCTATAAGATTCTAGCCAGCCCATTCACTCTTCACTTTGTTGTTTTTTTAAGTGAAGACATTTATTTTTTTCATGCCCAGGTAAACCTGAGTAGTTAACTCTCCTTGCCTCTCTTCCCAGCCCCAACTCCCTTACCCTTCAAAACAGTAAGAAACATCTCCTTTAGCTTTATAGTTTAGAAAGCACCTAAGATTTGGCAGCTGACTTATAATGGATTAGTATGCAGACAGAAGGGTCAGAGGCGTTAATCCACTTGGGCTTCCAGGAACAGGTCAACCAGTTAGCACAGCATGGGTAGTGATAAAAAATTTTGACCATAGTATTAACCTTCTTTAGTTTCAGGAGTATTGATGGGAAATTTTTGTGCTGAGTTGCCATCATTGTATCATCAACCTGATGTTCAATATATTCCTGTAATATCCTAAACCAGATATTCTTCACAGGTTTTTCCATCACTGAAGGCTTCTTTTGGTTACCAGAGAATTTCATTAGGTATCAGGTTAGAGTCCTCAAATGTCTCTCTCAGGAGATGTTTTTCTATTCCATTCTTTAGAATTCTCCTTTCTGGTGGCAGAGACAAGTAATAAGAAAAGCAATGATCCAGGAATAAGACTCTCAGTTCAAAGCCACAAGGAGCAGTAGTTCGATCTGCATGGAGAAAAACAAATAGAGTTCCTTCAGAAGCCACTCCCTTTAGCCTTCAGCTTTTTCAGCAGAAGGAGCCTTGTGAAAATATATGTAACCCTGTGTAAGTTCATCTGAACCTTTTCCAGAGAAGCTCACCACACTCTGTGTTCTTCCAGATGTACCTGGAAATTAAATACATACCTACTGGAGCACAAACTGTTGTAATATTGTAAGTTTCCAAAACAAATATGACTTCATCTAAGTCCTGGATGCCTTCCTCAGAATTAAAGACGACCTCATGGTGTTCATTTCCAATATGATTTGCCACCTTTCTAGCAGCCAATACATCAGGACTGCCTTCCATGTCAATTGCAAATGTCTGGAAAGTATAATGTATTTGGGCCTCTTTTAGTTGCTTTAATAGGGTAGCAGCTACTAAGCTGGAATTCAACCTCCCTGATAAAAGTCAACCAATCCTTCTGTTTGTCATCAAACATTTTCTAATAGCATTGTCATAAAGGATCCAAAGGCTACTCTTCACAGTTTCTAACTCAAAGCCTGGGATTAGTTTCTCTGTCATAGAGGGCATGCAGAGGTTCATCTCTACAGTGATGATATCTAACCATTTCCACAATGCAACTTTGCCATGGGGCTTTAAATCCAAAACTTCATAGTGTCCAGAAGAAAAGTTTCCACTTTCAAAAAAGACATGAGGAGTGCTTCAGATTAACAAAGATCTTTGGCTTCTGAACACAAGGCCAAAAATCCATCTTCTGTCATGGTCTTGAACAAAGGTCTGACACCATAGGTATCTCTTCCAGGAATACTTTCTTATTGGTATCCAGTAAAATAAAAGCTAACACCCCATCCAAAACACAGATAGTTTGCTCAACTCCTCCTTTGTTTGAAAAATGAAGAAATATCTCACCATCTACTTTGATCTTTGATCTGGTAATCAAATTCAAATGGTATTGCATTTCCTTGTGGCTATAAATTTCACCATTGTAACACAGCCACAAATAAGGGTATTTCTTCAATCAAATTGGCTGCATTCCATACAGCTGGTCGACGACTGCCAATTGGTGGGATCCAAAGCAGCAATTGGTATAGCCATTGACATTCTAAAAACATCATCTGGACACCTGTGTATAATCTTCATGGCACTCAGACACTGAACAGAGAGTCAATCATTGCTGCCAAAGAGGATCCAAATGCCGCACATAGTGGTGGGGTGCTACCAGCTCTCTGGGCACAAGTGGGCCGGACTGGTGGAGGTGCGAAGGTGAGGTATTCTGGCTAAGGAACCCATTCTTCACCTTTTACAATGGCATCAGAGGCGTAATACTGAACTCGTATGTTCTACCATGAACTCAGACAATTCTGCTAACTTAATGCTAATTAAAATTGGATCTTTAGAATATTGTCTTGTCACTCTTAAGAGCACATCTCATATAAAGTCTAAAGGTCAGAGAGTTGAATTTACAGAATCTGCTGAATGGATGTTTTGGGATCTTCTTACTAATGAATACGTAAGAGTGATAGAATATGTTATGAAACCTGATTTCATTATAACATGATCATGGGATTGTGAGGAGATGGGGTTAATCAGATCCTAGCACATCTTGATCAGGAAAAGGCAAACTTCAGGATGCAGAAATTGAATGTTCTATTGAGACTAGACAGCATTCATTCATTTACTCATTCAGCAAATATTTCTTGTATAACTTCTATTTTTCAAGCATGTTCTAGATCCTGGGAAAATTTGTTGTCCAGTGTTGTACAGACATGGCCCCCTCATTACATAAGCTTACAGTCTAGGAGGCAAGATTACCAAGCAAGTAATAATCAGGTGACGAGTACCATGGCAGAGGAAGTACAGGGAAGTGGGAATATGGAGAATATAGTAGACAGAACATCCAATTGTGGGAGACTAATACAGTGACTTCTCTTTTCTGGAAACTTCAAGTGCTGGAATTGAGCCCCACAGAGCTGCCAGTGGGTCCTGACCTTGTTGCAGAGTTTACAGCAAGATTAACAAGGACTTTTGAGGTCCCATGATCAACCCCCTCCTATCAGTTTGGGACCACAGATTGGACACCTGGCCCCCTCTTATTTTTATCCCCGAGGGCACTGAGGTTCATATGCACATGATGCAGATGACAGTTTTCATCCCCAGACATCACAACAGTAAGGCTCAGGGACTTGCCCAATGGCACTTATTGAATCAATGTTAGAAATGGGAACAAAACTCAGTCAACTGATGCTGGGGTCAGCTCCCCTTCCCTTGACACATCACCTATGGGGGAAAATAATCTTCTGAAGTATCAAATAACCCTTGCCTTTTGATGAGCAAGCAAGCTGATGAGCAAATAATGAGAAAAGTAAGTGTTGAATTTCCCTTGACATAATCTTTTTGGAAAATGCAGCAGCGAAGGCAAGGAAAATGTGACTTGTTATAATGAGAGCTTAAATGTTTAAAAATAGCCTTGGATAGACAATAAATATGAGGCCTGGCTATGACCAGCAGCTTAAAGGAGAACAAAGAAAAAGAATCAGTCCCACCCTATGCTAGAGTTCTTGGACAGGCACTGTAAGTGCCCAAAACTCACAGTTTTTATAGAGGTGATTGAGTATCCTTTTTAATCCTCTTAGTTATGGGTAGGGCAAAGACACTTTTTTAACACAGATCACTTAAGATTGGTCCCACTGGGGACCATGGTAAACTGACTAGTGACATATGCCTGATGAAATCATGGTTGCCATAATTGTTGAAAGAGGAGAAAAGGATGCCTATCTTTGGGAGTAGAGGACCTGTGTGATTCACTTCCCTCTGGGGCAAAGAAAGGGACCCAGGAAACATCTGGCTTTGTGTATTACGAATCCACTGATCTTTCACACCAGAAATCTACGGGAACTACAAAAGAATGGATTTTAAAATTTTATATTATGAATTCTGAAATGAAAAACATTGATTATGGATTTCCATTTACGTATTTTTCTAAGTTGGAATTTCTATGCATTTTCTAAAAGACTGTGGCTTCTTTCTAGCCTCGAATAGTGAAAATATGGTCTCCTTTACAAATATCTTTGCCCTCCCTCCCACACCAAAACATATCTCTGCCCCAAATCAAAACAGTGCCAAGTCTGATTCCCAGGCCTTCATTGCCTCAATGGCAGCATCTAGGATTAGGTTTCCCTAGTCTTCCTTTAACAAAACAAGCAACAACAAAATTAAAATTGGCTTCCTTGATATCATTCTGTTTGAGAAAGAAAAGTAGGGTGAGAAAGAAAAAGTTTTCCTGAGCATTAAGTCCACCTATAGACTCCGTTTGCTGAAACATTTCTATAGGCTTAGTTTTATAACTGCAACCAAACCCAAACAATGAGTGTCACTAAACATACAACATCCAGCCCCCCTGGGAATTTAAGATAAGAAAACTCAGATCTGATTCACCTGGAGTTGCTCACTTCATTTCATTTCTCTTTCATCATCTAGGAGGTATACAAGTGTCGGTAGATGGGTTGTATTGGGAAAGGGGAGAAGAAGTCACTGGAAAGGATAAATCTGTAGGGCAATTCTGTGGAAGAATCTGGAAGCTAGAAATTTATAGAGATTGGAGAAGCCAAAGAGTAAACTCTATGTGACTCTTTTTCCTGAGCTTTGCCCCACACAATCAACTGCCTACTGAATGCCATGTTCTTAGATGCCCCAAAATTCAATATATCCAAAACAGCATCCACTATGTCCTCCACCCACCCCTCCCACTCGGCTCTACTGCCAGCATTCTCTCTCCCATTGAATTCTACCATCCTTTACTAGGCATCCAAGCAAGAAACCAAAGAATCCTTCTTGATACCTTTCTTTCTTATTCTCTCCACCTAAGTCCTATTATTTCTGCTTTCTAAATATCCATCATATTTATCCATTTCTCTTCATTCCCCCTGCCTAACCCAGGCTTCCATCACCTTTCACATGGATCACTGCACCAGCCTCTTCAGTGGGGCGCTGCCTGCCAACTTGTCATTCAGCTATTTCCCATATTGTGAGGAGAGTGATCAGATGCAAATCTGATTGTCACTTTCCTGCTTCAGGTTCTTCTGTGGCTCTCCATTGTCTGGAAATAAAGGCCAAACAAGGCTTATAAAGATCCTTTTTTTGTTTGAAGTGGTTTATTATCAGATTCTTGACTTGTCGCTCCTACACTCTCACACCCACCTTTGAGCTATTAAAATGTTCAGGTCCCAGAAGAACTTGTCATGTCGTCTCTGTCTTCCTAGCCTTTGCACAAGCTGTTTTCACAGCTTGGAACACTCTTTCTGCTCATTTCTCCTCACCGGCTCAACTATTACTAGTACTTTGTTTGGATCCCAGCTTTAGAAGTCCCTTCTTGATGTCATTTATATACCCCAGTAGCACAGCCTGTATATCCCATTTCAAAGCTCTTGCCTCACCTGAAAGTGTGAATGCCTATTTATTTGATTGTATTCTCTATAAAATATATGCTCCTTATATGACATTTTAGAAAAGGCAAAACTGTATTGTCAGAAAGCAATCAGTAATTGCCAGGGGTAGGGGAGAGGGAGGGGACTGGATGCAAAGCTGCTTGAGCAAACTTTTTGGGGATATGGAAGTGATCTATTCTACATCTTTGTTGTGGTATTGGTTATACTACTCTAGGCATTTGTAAAAACTTATCAAGCTATACACTTAAAATGGGCGAATTTCATTGTATGTAAATTATACTCAATAAGGCTTATTTTAAGAAAAAATATATATATATACATTCACGGAGAGCAGGTTTATACTTAGAACAGTGTCCCAACCCAGAGTAAGAACCTACAGTTACTGTTAAACTAATGAATGATTTAACGAATGAATGTTATTCCCTTTTCCTTATTGTTTTGGACATCTAGAATAAAATTCAAACAAAATACATGTATTTTAAAAAGATTCTACCTTGGCATCTCATGATTGGGATTCAATTTTCCTTCAGTGAAACATATAACCCATGTATGTCTTATGGAGAAAAATGGTCCCAGGATGAACTCAGGAAAAAAGAGAAGAAGGTATGACAGTGACACAAGACAGCAGTTTTACTTGTCTTAAGCATGAAGAGAGTGAGAAAGAAAAGCTTCCAGGGAATGACCAGTGGCAGAACTGTCATTCAACTGTCTAGTGGCTGCCTACCTGCCTGGAAGCTTAAGTTGTGGGTCCGAATTGATCTGGGTCCTGGAAAAGGATGCCCCAAAGCACCAGGACCTAAGTAACTGAAGAAACCTATTTCCAATTCCTTAGCTGCAAACTCCATTTTCTTTCCCAGACATCAGGTAGTTCAGGAAAAACAGGGTGGGAGCACCCAATTAGGCCATCACTGAAGTGCCTAACATTGACATAGAGCTACTACCCAGAAACCGACACTTGC
This sequence comes from Myrmecophaga tridactyla, assembly GCA_004026745.1. NCBI lineage: Eukaryota > Metazoa > Chordata > Mammalia > Pilosa > Myrmecophagidae > Myrmecophaga > Myrmecophaga tridactyla. The sequence continues at coordinate 290,727 of PVIY010000077.1, forward strand.
TTTAGCCTGAGACACCTTTAAACAGAAGC